>JADLZL010002053.1:0-259480 GCA_015844335.1 Chrysopogon serrulatus
TACTAACCAAATACCCGCTTCCAAGACACGGTTTCATGCTTCCTTCATAATGTTCTTTTATACCGGTTCTTCCTCCCTCTACAGACGAATGGTGGGAGGCGTTTTGATCTTCATTTGCACAAATAATCACCTCAAATTCATAGTTTAGACTTCGTATTTAAAGGAGGAGCGCGAGGAGCACACACACATCAAGAGGTTTGCAAACTTTTCCACCTATAATTTTATGCTATTCTCTTCAGATTTGTGCATGTAGAGGACTCTATATTTCAATGTTTGGGAGTATGAATATTCACCTTAAATTTGAAGTTTTGATTGTATTGAAGAAGTAGCACACTCAAGAGAGTAGCCTAGCTAATTTTCTTCCACTTTTCTCCTTTTTTGTTTTTACACTTTTAATTTCCATGTCTAAATAGTATGAATATACATCTTAAAATTTAAGTTTGGATTGGATTTGAAGTTGGAGCACATCCAACAGAGGTTACAAAATTTATTCCACCTTTTTTCTCCTCTTCTTTTTGCACTTTTGCATGTAGGATTACTCTGTACTTCTAGTTTCTATATTGGAGTATGAATTGGTTGACCTCAAACTTTTTATCTTTTGACTTTGTTGGATATGAAGGAAGGTTACACCCAAGAGAGGTTGTTGCATGGAGCGGTCCAAATGGATGTACCAGGACGTCAAGGGTGCACGATGATATGACCTTCTTTAATGAGGTGAAAAAGTTCATAGCCGCCCGAAAGAAACATCGACTTCGATTGTGAAGCGGGGGAGACCACCATATGTCCATGTAAAAGTTGTGTGAACAAAAAGCCCATCCGCATAATGTGGTGCAATCACACGATGTGCGGTATGGTTTTGTTAAGGATTACACCTGTGCGGACCTATCATGGGGAAATTGAAGTTCGATTGCGGTCCATGCTTCTAGAGCAAACTCGTCGACTATTCATGATGCAGACCGTGGAGGACAACCTCGTGTGGCACCGTAATGGTGTTGGTGAAGATGATGGCGGGGACCAAGCCCAAGACATAGCTGATGATGATGGTGGGACCAAGAAGGTGAGCCTGTACTCCTCCAACCAGATGACGTGCAATTTGTGGAGTCCATAGTGAACCGCCAATGATGAGGACGATATTCTATTCGGTAATGCGAGGTGGTTGGAGAATTTTAGAGATGAAGCAAGCAGCAATTGATCCATTTGCACAAGGATTGTCGGGAGAAGTGGACTGCGCTGGCGTTTTAACCTCCCACACATGCTGATGTTGAAGGCTCGTTTTGGTTGGTGGGACACGAGCTTCAACGAGCTACCGCATGTCCTTGGTGATGCGTTCCCAAAGGATAACAAGGTGCAAGCCAACACGTGTCGGGCGAAGAAGCTGATTCTCCGGTTGCCTAAATGTTAAGAAGTTTGGCCTTTGCCCTAACCATTTGTATCTGTATCGGGCCAGTATGAGAGTTTCCAAAGTCTGCCCTACACACTTGTGGCTTCGGTCGGTACAAGAAGAATCTTTGGTTGTCGGGCGGATCCGAACGATGGGGGCCCCTGGGATGGGTCTAAGAAGAAGGTGGCCAAAAAGAATCATGCAACACAGGTCGTCTGCCGAAGGTGGAGGAGGGAAGAAGAGGGATACATGCGGAGGAGAAGTCCCCGCCCTATCGATTGTGGTACCTTCCCGTGATCGATCGGGCTACGTGCTCTATTTGGGAACCCCGAAGATGCGAAGCTAATGTCGTGGCATGCATCTAGTGATCGTGATAAGTTTAAGGGTGATGGCAAGCTGCGATACCCTTCCGATGGCGAGCAGTGGAAGCGTTTCGATAGCATGTTCCCGGAATTTGGCAAAGAGGCAAGGAACGTCCGTTCGCTACTGAGTACCGATGGGATGAATCCATTTGGTGACCTGAGCAGCACGCACAGCACTTGGCCAGTCATCCTGACCATCTACAACCTACCTCCCTATCTTTGTCAGAAACGGAGGTACCTTATGCTTACCATGCTTATTTCAGGACCAAAGCAGCCCGGCAATGATATAGACGTGTTTCTGGAACTGTTGATGGAGGACATGCAGACACTCTGGGAAAAAGGGGTCAAGATGATAGATGCGACCACGGGGAAGGACTTCACTCTGAAAGCCATCATCTTTGTCACTATCACTGATTACCCTGGTCTTTTTTCACTGTCGGGGCAGATCAAAGGGAAGAGTGGTTGCGTAGTTTGCATCGACGGTACCTGCTATGCTTACCTTAAGGGATCCAAGAAGATGGTGTACATGAGGCAGGACGATGGCTTCCCAAGGGGCCACAGGTACCGAAGACGTGAGATGAACAATTACTTTGACAACAACGATGAACCACAACTTGACATACCGAAACCAACGAGGTAATGGGAAAAAGTTTTTGGCATCGTCAAGGACATGGAAGTGGAGTTTGGAAAGAAGAAAAAAAGGTGAAGAGGGACCAAGAAGCCGAGGAAGAAGAGAAAGCGTCTTGATGATGATAATGACGAGGAGGAAGAAAGAACCCCATGTCTCGCGTACCTTTTTAAGAAAAATCATGTTTCTTCAAGTACCTATCGTATTGGAAGACCTTTGCATACACCCCATGCGATCGATCGCATGCACTTGGAGAAAATGTATTTGACAGCACGATCGGCATCCCGCTAGACATCAAGGGAAAGACAAAGGATGGATTGAAGTCAAGGATGAATCTTGTCAACCGGGCATCGCACCAGAACTTCACCCGCAACCACGCTAAACGGTAAAGTTGTCCTCCTAGCGGCCTACAACCCGACAACCGAGGGGAGAAGAGGAATGTGTGTCGCTGGCTTCGGGGTGTCAAGGTTCCCACCGGTTTCTCTTCCAACATCAAGAGCCGGTCTCGATGAAAGACCTCACATTGACCAACTACAACTCACACGATTTGTCATGTCATGCCGACCGTGTTCCTTCCAATTGTTATCCAAGCTATCGGTCCGTAGTACGTGAAGATGGTCATCACACGCGGGGCTACTTCTTTAACCGCATCACCCGAAGGTCATCGACAAAGCTGACCTACCATCCTTGAAAACCTTCATCGCTGAGACTCTTTGTTACCTGGAGATGTGCTTCCCCCCCCATCTTACTTTGATATCATGCCTCACTTGATGGTGCACATGGTGGATCGACATGAATACCTACCGATGTGGACGTGACAGCGCCTCATGTCGATCCTCAATAGATACGTGCTTAATCACCCCGAGGGCTCTATGATAGAGGCATACCAAACCGAGGAGTCTCTGTGGAATTGTTGCACAAAAATACATATGAGATGGAAGAGCGATTGGCATGGCTGTCCATCGCCATGAAGGTAGAACCGTAGGGATGGGGGTGCACGGGGAGGAAAGTACGCACCGGGATGTAGCGTACACAACTGCGTAAGAAGCTTATTATGATGTATGTCATCAATTAGTGGTCATGGGAGGACTATATTTGCGCAACACTTACATGAGATAAGAACGGCGCCTAATGCACCCAACACGGAGGCCTTGGTCTAGAAACAACACAAAGATGACTTTCACAGCTTGGCTTAAGAAACACGACATACCCCGGCGAGCAAATAGCAACAAATGAGTCCAAAGCTGAGTATGAGGCAAGTAAGAGGCTTGCGTTCGGGCCTTTTGCCCCTTTATCACCTGCGTGGCAAGGGTATGATATCAACGGATATAGGTTTCACACAAAAAGATAAAGATAAGAAAAGCGGCACAAAACAGCGATTGTTCGATATGAATTTATCGGCGACTTCGGCGAGGCAAAGAAGATACATATTTTGGGCGAATTGATGAGATATGGGAGCTTGATTACGGGGGTAACCTACAGATAGCCATATTCCGGTGCAGTGGGTCAAGCCTAGAGGTTGCCGTGAATGACTATGGGCCAACCAGGTGGAGCTCGGAAATGTCGGCTACAAAGATGACCAAAGGGTATTAGCAAAAGCCGGAGTCCATTGTAAGCCCCTACTATGGGGTTCCTAAGGGCGGCAAGAGGCATGTGGTTGTGTCAGAAGCAGCGAGGATCGTGGGAGGCGGCGGGGGTCGAGCCCTCAAGAACACAACAACTATGGAGAGCACGACCTCTTTACCGAAGCATCCACAAAGATCAAGCTCATCGAATCACGCTCAACAAGTCCAAGATGATGCCACAGGCCCGCAAAGATGGTGAGAAGAAGACAGGTGGGAGCGCCCGCAAAGAAAGTGATCTATTTTTAATATATTAATGTAATAGTAATTTTATGATGATGGTAAGTTTTAAAATTAACTTATTATGACAAAGTGGTTTTCATGAAGTATTATGAACAACCGCACTACTCGCTACTTGTACTACTACACTTCGCCGGTATTGTAATATTGCTACTTACTAGTACACTACCGTAATATGATTTAGTCGATAGTAACCAACAATCCTCCGCTTCAATCCGCCTCGAACCAAATTGCAGCACCAGACGTTTACATCGGACGCCGTCCAGCCTAACATCGGACGCGTCCGACGCCTTCCAAAGGAGCACTAGCTAGCACCGCTAAGTAGGTCATCGACGACAACAGCATTTATGCCGCTGTCCGGGATTTTTTGAGTCTAAGGTCCGATGCTGGTTTTCAAAAATGAATTCTAACAGGTTGCTCTCATCTGGGCTGCGCGCCGCTGATCACCCTTCGACGCTGGCCCGAGGAGTGCGACTGTGCTTTTCAAATCCCTTCCTAATTGGCCCGACGCTTGTAGCACCGCCCGATAGCCCCTATCGACGCCGCGTAGTAGCGACGCTATGCGCAGTGCAGTAGGATAGGAGGCAAATATCGGACGATCCGACGGCTCTTCAACGGACGCCGCCACCAATTTATCGCCACCGTGGGGTACTGGCCGCACACCACCGCCACCGTTAATGCCTCCTCGCATATAACCGTTAAGCCGCCTCCTCTTCAGTGAGGTCCACGCCGCGCCACCCGACCTAGGGGCCGCCACCATCCCTAGCCCTAGCGCCGCCCGCCATCTCCGAGCCTCTTGGCCGCCACTCATCTTCCCAGCCTTACCACCGCGTCTTCGGGGGCGCCGCTGCCTCTTCAAGCAGGAGCGCCGCCGCCCCCGCCACACATGAGATCCATGATCTTGAAGCCATTAAGCGCCGAGGCGCTCGTCTCGGAGGTACTAGAAACCAACGCCAGTAGCTTTCTTGGTGTGGCCTTCAGGGTGAAGGCCTTGTAGGCTTATCGTGCCATACCCGAGGTGGTTTAGTTGATTTCCGTAGCTTATATCATTTTTTTAATATAGAGAACAAACATATAGTCTCCATCAAAAAGATATATACCCGTAGCTGCCTTCCATGATCCAAATTGAAAACTAATCGTATAACAACAAATATAATGTTCATTCCACATGAGACAATTTATATGGGTTGTATCCATCTTGTGAGAATTGGAGTGGAAACAAATAGGCTCTTGATCATCATCAATACAAAACACAAGCCAACATGGCAGAGGCGGTAGTTAATTCCTTCAATACGCCAAAGGGATATAACATAACCAAAAGTGTCGACGAAGATTTACCATCTTGATGGAAATTGTACACTTGCTCTTTTAGTATGTGTTTATCAAATCATGTTGCTCAATTTAGCATAGAAGTTAATCCTGTTACCTTAGGTTCTACTCCCTACACTTGCTAAACCGCAATCCACTTTCATAAACAAATAGTCATTTAATAGGCATAATAGTGTTTTAATTAAACGAGATCATAAATCAATGTAATATAAAGATACATGTGCATATACATTTGTCAGGCTAAGTGGATAACATATTCACAATAGATCCACGATGCTTGCCTGCTAGATCCAACGGCTAGCGCATGTTCTCGGTTTGGCTCCGACTAAACGCCTTTAGATTCCTTTTTGGCTTGCGTGGCTAAATGAGCTGCTAGATGTTGTGGTGCAACTCCGTCTATATATAATATGTGCACGATTTCAAGGTGGCTAGTATTCAGATTAGGTTAAGGATTTCTTTTTTTGAAACAATACGGCAGACTTTATTCATTTAGGATAGTTACATCCCAAGTACAATTTTGTTTTGATTGCCTTGCTATTTTAGCTAAATTGTGAGCCGCTTGATTTGTCTCTATCATATCATGTTACAATAAGTTATATAACTTAGGAGAGCTTTTAACAGTGGCTTAAATTTTGCCTATTTATTATTATTAGGTAGAGATTAGGGATAGATAGATTTGGCCTATGTGATGCATTATTATACATGATTATGTTTGCTTGATTTCATAGATGCATGAACATGTCTATCTAGTTGCTTATTGTAAATATAAAACTATTTTAATATTTATAATCAACAAAAAAACACTAACATATTCGATCATATATAGCTACTTATGTGTGTTTACCAACTAAACATGTAATATTATTTCTTTGTAGTTGTGTTGTTGGCTTGATCATTTGTTCCTTCATTTGTAGGAGATGGCACATTTCAACCGTCAATACCTCACAATCTTTAACGCCAATGAGGTCGACATGTATAGTCCAAGTGTCTGACGCTTAGTGCTTCTCAAGGTGCCTCAAGTGCATCTGGCGTGAGCCCAGGCCTATACCGGGTGAATCACAATGGCGCATACATCACGCAATCAGCGGGAGTCGGGTGTCGTCATTCCGATAGCCAATATTATGAGATTTATTTGCTGATTTCGTGTGCCTCACCAGCTCTAGCGAGGATTTCAGCCGCGTCCTTGCATCCCCATTCATTCAAGTTGGTGAATTACTATCTTCCAATCATGCCATGGACCCCCTTGTATGGTTCGACTTATTCCCCTTTGATAAAAGAATACCCGATTTCACAACACCAACTACACCCCACTATCACCACATTTCGAAACTTTGACATCGACCTTGTCATATCGGCATGCCACCACATATTTACCTCCTGCATCCTTATGCGTCTGGAGAGTCCTTGCAAACATATGTCACATTTATAGTGTCCAACTGAATAGACAAGAACTCTCATATTCGGTGAGGACATATGCACCAAAACCAGCTATCCCTCGTTGCTGTGGCCATCGGTGGGAAAAATTGAAGGTGTGATGTCTGCACATGTGGCCACTTTGGATTGATGCAAAATACCATCCCCCCCACAAGCTTGCGGTTGTGAGACAAAATTATGGTAGCTGCAGTTACAACACAACATTGGTTTTGTTAATGTTGCATTGTCCCCTCTAACAATTATCACTTTCTCATTGCGGCCGGGGACATAATCCGATACACATTGTACCCATGACCCACAGATGAGAACAATGAGAACAATCGGGACTTACGGACAAGGTGGTTTGCGGCAGCAACAACAACTCTTTGGATTTGGTGCTCCCATTATTCAATCACTCACGCTTCATCAGAAGGAGATTCCATGAGATCCAGATGGAACCGAGATAGCCCCTCAAACATCGTAATGATGACACCGAGATAGCGAAACACAAAGCCCAGAGGAATCACAGAGCGTCGATGGTGTGCACCCGTGTTGCCTCTTGAGACACTTTGGGCGGCAAGGCCTCAATAAAGTTGGAACATTGGATATATTTGAACTTCTTATGTATTTGAACTCGTGGTTGTGTTTGAACTTGTGGTTCTTGAACTTGTGATGCATTTGAACTTGTCGTTGCTAAGTTGTGATGTATTTGAATTTGTGGTTGTCTTTGAACTTGTGGTTGTAATATAAATATATTTAAATTATGTCTTCCACGTAGAGAACTTAGCTAACTTGGTTAACATAACCGCCTAAAAGTGTGTGTGAACACGCTTTAACCAGGATCAGGCGTGACAAGTGACTAGTTTAAAATTCATGTATTGCATTGCATATGCAAATGTGATGCTGTCGTCTCTTTCACTTGGCACATCATTCCTTGTAGTGTCCTACGTGTGTCGTGGTGCCGGCAGGTGTCGGATTGCTCATCTCTTCGCGAGGTTCTCGCTTATCTCGGGTAGCAAACCCCTCCTCCATACCTTACCTCGTTTGTTTGGCTTCCGAGTCGGTTTTTCTTATCTCTAGTCATATTACATGCTTATATATATTCTTCCCATTCCTATCTTGTGCGGCGAGTCGGGTTGGCGGTTGAACTCGGTGACGTTGGTTCTTTTGTCCTTGTCACCATGAGGTGCAAGAACGTCGGTGGTTCCCGGGGTGACGAGTCTCCACCTCGTCCTCGTCGGCCCGGTAAGCAGCCAATGGTTGAGCAGCCGAAGAAGAAGAAGAAGCGGACTCAAGATCAGCGTGACGCAGATGCAGCTCTTGCAGGGGCCGATGCAGCAGACAGGGCAGAGAGAGGGGCTGGTCTCCACATTGGTGGCCGCCGTGTGAGGCTTGAGGGCCGGGCCGGTTTCAGAGGCGAGGAGGCGCGACAGCCAGAGAGACCGAGTCAGCAGAGGCGTAAGGTGCCGAGGAGCGCATCGAGACAGCTCGGCGCCCACCTAGGCGTTCCACTGCACTCGTACCCGGGCGACACCACCCGGGAGCTCCGGCAGCTTCTGAGAGGCAGGCGTGGTGCTCGTGCCCCTCGGGTTCAGCGTGGCCCGGCTGTGGTTCACTATGACCTACGGAACATCACCACCAAGCAGGTTCAAGGCGCTCGGCGTGTTAAAACGAGCAGTGGTTTCCTCGGAGAGGCGGCCGGTTCTCGGGTCTTTCACACTACCCTTCGGCGACTTCTACCGAGCTTACCCGGTATTTTGTCTGGGTTTCGTTTGGAGGTCACCGTGTCTGCCAGCTTGAGAGGATTGTTGAGGTTGTAGGCGAGCACATTCGACCCCACCTGGAGTACCTTCCGGGGCTCGCTGACTTGCTTGGCCGGTCTGGCCTGTACGTGGAGTCCTGGATCCGAGAGTTCTACGCCACAGTTTGGATTGACCCAGACCATGAGTTTATTCAGTTCAGCTTTAGAGGGGTGCCCCGCCGGATTGAGAGTGATCAGGCTCGAGAGATTCTACACTTGACTCGCTACGGCACCAGACTTCACCAGCTGTGCTTTCCACAGATTGACCCTCCTCGCCGCCCTCACGGTGGTATTCGCCCTGAGACTAACGACGTTCGTCCCTTGTTTGGTGAGGGCTTTGGAGAGGGATCTAGCAGGACGACCAAGAATTTGAACCCCACTGCTCGTGTGCTAGATTCAGTGATGAGGCGGACAGTTCTTCTCAGAGAGGGGTACAGAGATGGTCTCACTTACCTGCAGCAGTGGCTTCTGTTCCACCTCGTCAGGAGACTTGAGTTTGATATTTGGGATTTGATGCTCTGTGAGATTCAGGATGTGATCTACGAGGGTTTCAAGGGCAAGAGGCACTTACCGCACGCTCACCGGGCTGACTTCGATTATTCGACAGCACCGTGCGGCCAATGCCCGAGCCACGCCCCTTCGGGGAGTGGCGTGGTAGCACCACCGACTTCCCGTTGTGCGACCTCTCTCGGCTTATTCGGTCGTTGGCGCATGCTACTCCTATCCAGCAGACCCGGAGGCCAGTGGTTCCCGAGGCAGTCTTTGGCGGGGGGACGCCACGGTCGTACTCTGGCAGAGACAGAGCTTGCAGAGTTAGAGCAGCAGGAGGCACGGGGGGTTGAGGCTGATTTTGATCTAGACCCGTCTGACAGTGAGGACGCCGACTACCAGCCTATTCCAGATGCCCTCTCGTGCTCACGACGCCCGAGGCCAGCGGTTCTCGCTCCACCCGCGGTTCTTGAGCTTTCGACCGTCTCACTTCGGGTCAGCAGCGCCTTGAAGCAGTGAGCGTCGTCAGGACCGCAAGGCGTTGTGAACGCTCAGCTTGCAGAGATTTGAGCCCGACAGGGCGCCTTTCGGCGAGGCAGCTCGCTTTCGGCAAAGAGGACGAGCTCGCTTACGGCGTGGGGTGCAAACACGTACGCCCAGCTCTTCGGTCTTATCTACGGTTTAGTGCGGCCGCCGGGATTCAGATCCCTCAAGTGCAGATGACCCCAGCGTTACAGCCCGGTGGGCCCGAGTCAGCCTCAGCGAGTGGAGTTCAGAGTCTGCCGTTCCGGCTTCCGCGGGGGCCGTTTACACACGAGGTCGAGATGGCCCCGTCTTTAGCCAAGCAGCTCATAGATTCAGGTACCACAGTTCACTTTCGGGGTCTCGGACGATACGCCTCTCCTACTCGGCAGAGTTCGCATGTCCTTCGGTCGTCCCCGGTTTCCTCCCATTCACCACGGGGTTCACACCGCTCGCTCGAGTCGGCTCACGCCCACTCATACTCTTGGAGCCTCCTACGGTGAGTTGACCAGGTTGTCCGGCGCCCTTGAGTCGTGTGGTCTCTGTTTCAGCTCTGAGGTCGTGACAGGCACGGCACTACTACGAGACTCTTCCTTCGTCGGTTGCCTCATCCGAGCCTCCCTTGAGTCAGCCACCGCATACTTGTACACCTCCGGACACTTCAGTGGCAGTGATAGCTTCTGTGCCCGTCAGTCAGCCTCCTTCTTCAGCTCCTACCTCACGAGGCACCTATCACGAGGCGTATTGGCGTGACTTCGTCGGCGGTAGAGACCCATGCGGTGACAAGTGGCTCCTTCTTCTTCGATTGCACCTACTCCCGAGCCCCACGAGGTCAGACCACCACCGTTGAGACCCAAAGAAGGGTTGACCCGATCACCGAGTCGGTGAGCAGGCCCCAACCGCTTCTCCACCCGGCTCTAGAGCAGAGAGGGCCGGCCCGGAGACTCAGCGGACTCGAGTTCGGACTCCTCCTCCGACTACACTCGTTTGAGATGACACGGCGCTCCTCGGGACCCGACTTCGTCTGGCCGATCCACCCGGGACTCTTAGGTTTTGGTGCTTCACGCCAAATGGGGAGAGGGTCGACTATGATAGACTTAGGGGGAGCGTGTGAGGGGAGCTAGTTCTTTTTGGTACTTTTGGTGTGTCATACACTTTCATGCATGCATACCATACTTGCTTTTGGTTTCATGTGAGATACTTGCTTAGATACTTACATGCTTTTGGTGGTGTGATATATCATATGACATGTGACATGTGGTTTGCTTGTGCTCTGTACTTGATATTCTCTTATATGTTATGGCATGTCACTTGTCGTTGCTCATTTGCTCCCTATCCTGTTCTATCTTTACTCAAATGAGCTTCGTGCTTTGTACTCGTATTTCATCTCTATCCTTTCGAGCACGTCTTGTTACTTGGTTCGGCTAAGCTTTATTAACTCCTTTTCATCTTATTGCCATAAGCTTATATGAATCAAGATTTTCAAAAAAAAAACCTCACTTGTTTCATACTCGAGGTTGTTGTCATGGTAATGCGAATCAGTGCGTGTAATGGTTTTCATGCCCCCTTATGATGAAATCGTTTCGGTTTTCAAAAGGATGGACGACAAGGTTAAGGATGGCTAGTTCCGAGTGTCGATGGAGTTGGGTGACACTTGGATTAGTTTGTAGGACGTTGTTTCTCCTTTAGCCGTACTATTAAGGGGGTGCAAGTTATTAGCTCGACCTATAGTCGTGTGTCTAATGGTTAAGTGTGGTGCACACTTATCAAAATTAGTGCTAGACAGTTCTAGAATAGGCCTATGATTGATTGGAGTCGAAGCCATTCGCAAAGTGTTTGAAGCGGATGTGAAAGGAGGCGATTATCTTTGCATCGGACGCCGTCTGAAGGTCAACGGACGCTGCCTTTAGCGTCCGTTGAGTACTTGAAGTGCAGGAGTAACAGTGAACACATCGGACGCCCGATGGGGTGTCACGGACGATCCTCCATACGTCGGGACGCAACATGAGGGGGAGGTTCGAAAACCTGCTCTACATCGGACGCGCCGGTGGTGGGGCATCCGACGCGGCTTGACGTCCGATGAGCGACTTGATGGCGGGGATGATTTGCGATGTACCATCGGGACGCCGACGAAACTTCTCGGGCGGGCGTGAGCACTGCTTCACCGTCCGATGAGTCATTCGCTTGCGGCTTTATTCTTGGCTCGGCGTCGGGACGCGTCCGGTGCCAACCGGCGGAGCGTCCGTTGCTTTATCGGTGGCGGTCTCCTTGACCAGCCGCCACGGTAAATGAATGTCTACATAAACCGCATTCTTGCGCGCAGGATTTTCAATCTCTCGGCGCGTCGACTTTGACCCCGAAGGGCTGCCAAAATTTGAACTTCCGCCGCCCGATTCCAACCCTAGCTAGCGTGTCGCCGCCGCCGATTCCAACCCTAGGTAGCGCCGCCATCGTTTGCAACCCAAACGCCGCCGCCCATTCCAACCCGCGCCGCCGCCTATTCGAACCCTAGCGCCGCCGCCGATCGATTCCTCCCGAGGTGCTCCCCTGCTCCGTCCATATCTTCTTCTTCTTGTTGTACTTCTTCTTCTATTCCCCCACCGCAGGCTGCGGAGGTTCTTGTATCTTCTTGTTCTTGTTGTCCAACTATAAAGCCATTTAATTAGCCCTCACTTTTTGTAATTTGTTATTTGTCTTTTTGTTGTAGCATGTAATTTTTGTATCCTTGTCTGAGTATAGAATATAATTGTAAATTGTTAAATGCGAAATTTGGATGTATACCATTAAAATATCCTAACTTTGGAGAAATAGCAGTGAAAGGTTGGTCCCTTGATAATGTCTACCATTTTGTTAACTTGCCATTCAGTCCGGCCCATGTTGAGACTAATAGATACTTACCTTTGTCGCAAGTAGGTAGTAGACGTCAAGATCCAATGGAGGAACTCCCCGGGAGGTAGATGAATGGCGTGACCCAACACCGATAATGATGATGATGACTCATCATCATCATCATCGAACGGGTCGGGAGAACCGAGTACTTGAGTGAGGAAGTAACACCGTGCCCACGAAGGAAATTGCGTACGGAGGAGGAAAATGATCCCGACTATGATCCCGGGGCATATAATCCTCAAGATGGTACCACTACAAAAAGGCCGAAAATGTATGTGCACGAAGTAATTGACACTATGTGGGAGGCATTGTCATTTTACGGATAACTAATCGAGCTTTGACCATCTTAGATACCGGCGGTACACCTTCGTTTGGAGTTCGATGATGATGAGGAAGCGGCCGCTATGGTGGAGGAGCAACCCGTTGCTTCCATGAGCACTTCTTCAAACACCACTACGACCGGTGGATCAAAGAGGAAAAGGGGCCAACACGGGAGACACCGGTTGTCCGATGAGGTGCATGTCATACATCGGTTGGGGGCGAATGGAGAGCCCCTAGCGCCAAGGGAAGTCATCGGTGTTTTCAAAGAACCAATGCGCATGCCTCGTGAGGGAGAAGGTGGGGATTGCATACGCCGATTGGAAGGCGCACTGCAGGACTGGAAGGAGCTCGTCTCGGAAGGAGATGCTGAAACGGTTCACGTACCCGGTTGAGGGTTATGATGCAGACAAGTGTAGGGGTCATGTGAATTACATAGCTAGCAAAAGCCTTCGCACCTTCCGGTACAACCTCCATAAGAATTATCGCTGAAAAATAAGTCACCATTGGAGAAATATAACTTCCTCTCGGCTGAATCTTGGGAACGATTCGTTCAACGGTACAAGAGCGATGATTTAAAGGCCAAGAGCAAGAAGTTTACTGAGCTTGCGAAAGAGAAACACGATCCCCCATCACTTGGGCATGACAAGGCTATGCTTGGGTAAGAAGCCGATATGCGGGGAACAAGAGAGGGCGGCGGTTGAGGCGGGGGCAGCCGATCCCGCATTTACGGCGGTTGTGATGAAAGGGCAAGGGACTTCCTCTATGCCCGCCGGCGAAAAATTTGAAGCCGGGCAAGAGCAAATTCAACCGGCTAGAGGCCGAGGAGGCGGAGAAGAAGATCCTGGCGGTTGTTGCAGCCGAGAAGAGTGGAACATTTTCACCTCGCCGTGAGAAGGACGTTCTCACCGAGGCGCTGGAAACCCAGAGCACACCGGGCCGCGTTCGTGGGATGGCCGCGAGGAAGAGTTGGAAGACCGTAGATTCCCACGGGCATCCGGCGTGAGCTCGGGGAAAACAAGGCAAAGCGCACAAGGAGAGGCTCGTCCCAAAGGCCGTGATGAAGCGATCAAGGAGTTGGTCATGGGTCGATTAAGGACGTGTTCACAAGCAATGACCCAAGGATGCAGGAACCGAGGGCACGGAGATGTTCCAGTCGGGCGTGGATGTGCGAGCTGCCGTATTCGGGCGGGCGTACCTCTCATCGACGAGATCACCGAGCCATGCAATGTCTTGCTATTGATGCCCTACGGCGGGATGAAGAGGAAGAGGGAAGTGGCCACAAAGAATGTTATATCCCGATGACCAAGCAACCAAGTATGTACGGTGACATGGAGAAACCGGCTGATTATGCCTTGGTGATTCCGTCATGGATCGCCGAAGGATTTGGCGATGAGGAACTTGACTATGAGACTCCCAATGGGTGAAGTTCCTAAGAGGGGTCATCGGGGAGGTAGTTACGTGGAATAAGACCGACATTATCATCGACGCCAAGAAGACGCCCTGTCCTCACATCCTACGCCTTCTAGCCAGGCTTACAATGATGAATACCAATTGCAATGCAGCGGTGGGGATGACAATTCTCCCCATTACCCTCCTTCCGGCCCGAGCAATCCACCCACCGGCGCGGGGGCAACATCGGGCCTTGCAACACCTCCAAGTGTTGAGAAGGAGATGAGGCAATCCCCCCCCGCCGGCCGAAGCCTACCGATGTCGATGAAAGTAGCCCCAGGCTGACCCAGGGAAACTTTTCCCCTGGGCCGACAAAGGCTACCGACGATGAGATCGAACGGGAGGCAGCCAAGGCCTTGGGCAAGGTTTTGGCCACGAGTTCACCTACACCACTAAGTCTCAAAGGTATGACTACAAGCATAGTTTTAGTAATTCCCGTATGCGGGGCCGGGTTGGTATTTTACTCTTGTGTATCTCCCTGTGCGGGGCCAAAGTCTCCCGTGTCGATGTGTGGGGGCTTTCGGATGAATGCCCATACAACTACGAGCATGGGAAATTCATGCTGCCCTTGGGCTCCCTCGGGGATGAGCCGTGGGGACGTAAGGAGGTTCCATGTCCGGTACATGGAGGCAGCGAAGGTAGGCCTCAAAGACTTCATTGTCGTGGTGCCAAAGGAGTACTTCCTCTTGGATAAGGATTGTAATGTCCCTGTTGACTTCAAAGACTGTACTACCTACTACGTCGGGAGGATCTTGACGTCTCTCTTATCACCTTATTTGCTTTGTAAGTTCACCACCACCTTCATACTTTTGTTGCATCGACGATGGTACTTTAGGAAGAATCTACTACTATTTGGCATGCCTTCTTGTCCTTGCGGGATGCAGCCCATATATGCAAGCGGCTAGGCATAAACGTTGTATACGTCTCTCCGATGCATATTCTTGGGGAGAATCATCGCGGGTTATGAGGTGCCGGATGATCATCCCAACTTGGTGAATTTGACATCGGAAGCGAGAGCTCTTGCTCGGAAAAAGAAAAAGCAGACATTTCGAGGGGTAATGTGGGAATGTATCTCAAAAGATGCATGAAGGTGGTCGGTGAAACCGGTTGTCTCCTGGCCGCCCACCGGTTCGGGTCGGATCTAAAGGATATACTTGTATTCAAAAGTTTGGGGACATTCTCTTTCCATGTTTTGATATTCAAAAATCTGTATTGTTTGAATGGTGCGGTAGAGGCCTTGTGGGCCACTTTGGATTACTTTCTTAATCTATCCTCGGGACGGAAGGGCTTTGTATATTGGACTCTTTGTACACTCCAAAGGAAGGCTACATGGAGTTCGAAAGGGTATTGAAATTGTAAGTTACTTTACCTATCCCAGTACATGTGACTTATGTTTAATTTGGTACTGACCTATATGTCATGCGTTTACACAGTGCTTACAAGAAGTACTTGGAAGACCCCGAATGTGTTGATCGTAGATCGGAGGAGAAGAAGCTGAAGAACAAGCATAAATTGAAAATCAGGCGCAACTTCCCGGTAAGTGTGTACCTGAAGCCATGCTTTTCAAGTATTTGTTCTTGCTCTATATGGTTGTAATTCATTGTATAATACATTTAGATGCAAGGCGCGAAACAACCCTACGGATCAAATTTATGTGGATTCTTCGTTTGCGAACACCTTAGAGAGTGCCCCGAATTTAGCAACAATTTGGAAGGTTCTCAAGGCGGCGATGAAGAAACAGGACCGAAAGAAATAGGAGACAAGCAAAGCACACCTAAACTATAGCGGACATATGTAAGTTTATCCTGCAGGATTGCGTAGTTGAAGGGGGTACGTTCTTTAATATGGAAAGCGATTATGCACTCGACGAGAAGTATGAGAAGATCAGAAACTGGCGCACCAAGCTCCAGATCCAGGATTACAATTTCGCAGACATCTTCTCAGAGGACAACGAGGCTTATCCTTAGGAGAAACACGACGATCAGCCTACGGCTAAAAAAAAATAGCTATATAGGTTAGCGGAGGAGAAACAATCTTTGGAAGAAATTTTAATTCGTATCTACGTAGATTAGCTTGTGATGACTTTTGAATGATAAACTAATCGGTATGTATATATGTGGTTTTGTTTATGTTTAATTGTTCAGTTTAAAATTTGAATTCAAATTTTAGGATGTACGGAGATTAGCTTATGGTGACTTCTCGAATGATAAACTAATGATATCAGTTTGTATATATGTGGTTTCAAATTTGAATTCAAATTTCAAATACGTAACGCAATTTTTTTTTAATACAGTAAATTATTTCTTGTGGCGGTGGACTTGTAAAAAGCCCGCCACGGTTGATGTCTTAACCGTGGCGGCTAAACTCAAGCAAGCCGCCTTTGTTAATACGTTAACCGCGGGCGGCATGGTTAAAGTAAACCGCCATTGTTAATGCATTAACCGTGGCGGTGGTTCCACCGCCATGGTTAATAGTTGATTAACCGTGACCTTTGCTCGGTGGCGGTTAAGAAAACCGCCACCATTAATGTATTTCCACCGCCACCATTAAATTTTTTACGTAGTAGTGATCGTCATCAGAGTCCCAATCTAAATCCTTTTCCAATGTTGTTCTATCGGTTTAGCATCTGAGTCACCCCAGAATTGTGTTACTACCAATTCATGCTCGCTGATGCTGTGCTTAAATACCCACTGTGCCTTGCCATCAGATTTGTCGAGAAACCAAACGTGGACTCGACATGTGTTTTTAATGATCGCTGCGAAATATATCCCATTCTTGGACTTCTCAAGGTAAACTTCACATAAATTGCCACTTGCAGTAGCGTCTGCTGGCAGATCAATTACTTGGTACTTATCATCTGACAAGTTTACTCTGCATTCAGTCAAAGTCATTGTCAATAAATAATTAGTAGTAAACAAAATAAACAGTAAAATAAAAGTCAAAACAAAAGATAGTTCAAGGAACTGGAAGAACAAGTGACAAACCTCAGAATAAAATGGCTGTTGCAATGCACGTAGAGCACTCCGCGCCAGTAAGCGGCGTGGCAACAAGCCCTCGTACTCTCACCATCGATCCTCCTTAGGCCAGTCTCAATGGGAAGTTTCACAGCACGGTTTCACATACGCCACATCATGTATAGCTAGATGAAACCATGAATGAAATAAACGTTCACAGTAGAGCATTTCATTTACACGGTTTCCAAAACAAAATAAAGCAATTAAGGTCATTCGGTTGCTTGATAGCTGCCAGATCATATGCACCAGGTGATTTTGTAGCCAAGCACATACAAATACATTTCTGGAACAAGCATACAAGTTCAGATAAAATGGATAACTGCATACGGGAAGGAAACTGCTCATGGAAATAGCAAAGTTCAACCATATATAAGGTAGATAAGATAACTTGGATAAGTTCAACCATAGATAAGTTCAACCCGACGATAAACTGGATAAACTAAAGTGACTGAAATCTGGTATACTGGACCAGATTGACAAACATAGATAAGGTAGATAAAAATAATTCAAATAGACTTCAGCCTTCAATACTGCAGAATGATATTGCCTTCAACCTTGCCTTCAGACCACCGTTTTAGATTGATTTGAACCTCGCTTTCATCCTACATGAACAAAAAAAACAGTGAACATGAGCTTTCAGCATTGATAAAAAATAGAACAAGATCATATGACTGATAAGTAACTATAAATTGAGAAATATACCAGTTCTATTCCTACGACCAGCAAACTTATTCCATATATGTTCTACCAGATCATTCTTAAGTCGATGATGAGCATTTCGATCACGAATAGTAGTGTCCTTTTCTAAAGCTCTTTCTAAAGGAACGTCCTGATCCGGAGAGAATTCCGGTGCTTCAACGGTTGACGAATTAGGAGGCACATTTAGATCTATATTTTCTTCAATCATTGCTAGGTCTTTCTCATCTTCAACTATCATGTTGTGAAGTATGATGCAAGCTAGCACAACATCACGGAGTACACCTCTGTCATATAGTCGAGCTGGTCGTTTTAAGATACACCATCGACGCTTTAGTACACCAAATGCTCTCTCAATATCCTTCCTTGCCCCCTCTTGTTCCTGGGCATACAGTTTATCCTTCTCAGTGATAGGGAGTCGAATTGACTTAACAAAAACTGCCCAATCAGGGTATATCCCATCAGCAAGAAAATACCCAATATTGTGTTGATTTCCATTTACCATGTACTGGACTCTAGGAGCTTGCCCTTTTAACTCATTGATGAAAAATGTGGACTGGTTCAATACATTAATGTCATTGTTAGATCCAGCTGCTCCAAAGAATGCATGCCAAATCCAAAGATCATGTGATGCCACAGCCTCAAGAATCAGTGTAGGTCCTTTCTGATCACCCCTAGTGAACTGACCCTTCCATGCTAGTGGGCATCTCTCCCATTGCCAATGCATGCAGTCAATGCTGCCAAACATACCAGGAAACCCTCTTTTCTCACCAAGTTTAAGTAGACGTTCAGTGTCTTCCACACTTGGGCGCCTCAGATATCTCTCCCCAAATATTTCTCTAACACCTTTCACAAAGTTCTTCATTGACTCCATTGCAGTAGTCTCTCCTATCTTCAAGTATTCATCTAGTTGATCTGCAGCACTACCAGTAGCAAGTTGGCGAATCGCTGCAGTACACTTTTGTAGTGGACTGAGCCCTTGCCGATTAGCAGCATCAACCCTTTGAGTGAAATAATCATATTTGTCACTCAAGGCATTCACGATGCGCTCAAAAAGTGGCTTAGACATTCGAAACCTTCGGCGAAACATGTTGGAAGGGTACAGGGGATTCTCAGAAAAATAATCATTCACTAGTTGCTGATGTGCTTCCTCCCGGGGCCTCTTGATGTACTTCCTAGGATTGGATCGGTGGTCTGAAGCCTCGGCTGCAAGACCTTGAATGGTGGACTGCAAGACCTTCGTGGCTTCACTGACAACATCATCAACGATCTGATCCTGAGCGAGGAATTCATCCAACAGATTGAAACGACCATGACCACCATCGGGGTTGTCATTTTCCTCAGACATCTTTGCATAAGAAAATAGAAAAGGTAAGGAAGAAAGCAACCAATGCATAAGAAAATAGATGGTTTCAGTAAATCATGGTCACCTTCAGCTGTCCAGGATAGAAGAGGAGGTTTGGGAGCAGATACAGGGATGAGGAGGAGGTTGTCGAGCACCACCAGTTAGAACAAAGGGAGGTGGCCTGCGTGTGGTTATATAGGTACAAGCTGCTGTGTTTTCACACTAAATTGCAGCATTCACACTACAATGGACCATTCACACTACAATGGACCATTCAGATTTCATATAAAACAGAAAAAAAATGCAGCATTCACACTAAATGCAGGCTGCTGCTCTATGTGCTGTATTTACAATACAATATATTCAGATTTGATCTTTCACATGAAAAAATGCAGCATTCACACTAAAATATTCAGAGCATAAAGCACTACAATATTCAGAGCAGTCATAGTACAATATTCAGAGCAGTCATAGGTTTACTGACCTTAATCCCCAAATAGCTTTTGTTCTAACTTGTGTACTGCCTTCTCATGGTTGGCCTTCTGAGCTTCAGACATGGTGCTTGTATCTTTTTTCATTAGGGTATTGTATACTTCAAACATTTTTGCTTCCTTTTCTTCCTGTGCTACTTTCAGATTAGTATTAGATATCTGAAGCTGTGCTTCAGCAGCCTTCTCAAGATCCACCTTCCTATCTTCCTGTACCTTCACAAGTTTTTCAACAGTGTCTCCAAGGTTGCCAATCTCATCCTTAACTTTTGGCTTCTTGTTCTTTCCATTGCGCTCTGCCTTTGCACTTTCTCTACCGGAGGGGCGTTTACGTCTTACGGAATGTCAAATGCTTCAGTATCTTTCTCTGACTCAAACAATGCACACCATTTTGGCTCATCTTTCAATATCTTCCACCAATGCACCAATGTAAAAGGTTTTCCAAACCTACTTACATACATCGTTTGTGCCTCTTTCTCCAGCATGTCATCCGAATATCCACTTGTATGAATTTGACACACTTTTGTCCAATAGTCATTGAAATCACCGATCGACGACTTGAGGCGGCACCAGTGAACCTTCAATTGGTTCAGCTCTCTAATACGCTTCCCTTCTCCTTTCTTGTTAAATGTCTCAGTGACTTCCTTCCAAAATGTTTCACCTTTCTTCTCATTCCCATGAATTGGGTCTTTAGAAGCATTCAACCAAGCACTTGCCTACAAAATAGTCAATGTGAGCATGCAAACAAGTGCAAAAAAACAAACAATGATCTAAAAAAACAGCAATGAACAGTCAGTACCAGTCTTTCTTCCTCCTCATGTGTCCAATATCTCATTGTCCTTTCTTGCCCCTTCTTTGCTCCTCTATTTGCATCACTGTTTTCAGGTTCATCAGTGTCAATGTTCACTATGTTCTTTGCAGTGTCTTGGGATGTTGGTGGAGACATCGGGTTGAATGACATGTTCTGACCAACCAAATGAAAATTTTCACCTTGTTGTTGTGGCTGAATGTTTTGATTAATCATGTTGAAAAACCCTCCTTGGGGATACAGCCTGAAAATTGCAAGTATAGATCTGTCAAACTAATCAATTGGCAAGCAGTACATTTTGTAGCAATCAACAGCATCAAAGTGCAACAATTTTGGATGCTAAATAAATAACCATTCAATTGGCAAGCAGTACTGTCTATAGCAATCAACAGCATCAAAATACAACAATTTTGGAGCCATGTCTGTTCACAGAAGCAAACAAAAGCACATATCTATAGCAATCAACAGCATGAACATATAGGATTAAATTAACAAATAGCATCGGGGCAGCAGGGGAGGAAGAACAGAGATGCTACCATGAGTTTGGGCATTGCTGCTCTCCATGACCGAATGGAAAACTGGGGGGAATGCCGCCCCATCCTCCTCCTTGAGCAGGCCATGGGGGCATGTTGCTCATCGGGGCAGCAGGGGAGGAAGACGCAGCAGCAGGGGTCGGAGTTGGTGCAGCTCTCGAAATCGACGCATCGGAGGTGGAAATCGGAGGCAGCGGGGTCTGAAGCGGTGGTGATGGGGAACGTGGGACGCGATGATGGAGCAGGCGCCGCCGGTCTCTTGAGGCCAAGCTGCTTCCCCGCGCGATTCTTGCCTCCTCTGCCACCTCCGCGCCGCCGTGAATCGGACGCCGGCGGCGGATCCATGCCTGCTCGATCTGCCACCTCCGCCGCCGTGAACCCTAGCCACGACGCTCAAGAATGGAGAGACGATGGGCGGGCGGGATGAGGAGGATTGGGGAGAAGGAGGCGGGAGGAAGGGGCGGGAAGAAGGACCTGGAGGGCGGGAGAAGCGCGCGCGCGCGGGAATGGCGAGCTCGCCGTTGCCTTTGCGCACGGGATCGAGGGTGAAACGAAAATCGCCCTCAATGGCCGTTTCACAGTGTTACCGAGGCCTGGGAAACGACGCCGAGTCGTTTCACCATGGTGAAACGATTCCCCCCTCTTTTCTCCCCATTTCAGGCAAAAATGCCTTCTGTGCTGATGTGTCAATGCATTAAATGTGCATGAAACTCTCCTGAAATGCCCATTGAGACTGGCCTTATTGGACGCCCCTCATCGTCGTCGTCGAGGGCAAAGCGCCGCTCCTCCCACCTCCCTGTCCTAGGACGAGTAGGCACGCATGACGTACACCGGCGGCGGCCACTGCAACCCTTGCAATCTTTCGTCGTTGAAAGGATGCTGCATCGAGATCACCTCGTAGTGCGGCGACACCATCGGGTTGAACGCGAGGTAGGACCAATACAAACCGACGCCCTCGTGGCCCTCGGGCAAGACGCCGCCGCCGTCGCAGGGAGGCAGGCGCGCCGACCACCTCGTCGCCGGGTTCGCCACGACGACGTCGTGTCCCTCGAGCAGGAGGAGCCCGTTGCAGCAGTCCTCGATCTCCGTGCAGTCGTTCATCCGCACGAAGCTCTCGAGGTTGCCGCCGGCGACCCTGCGCGCCACCGACGATTGTGGCCGGGCGAAGAAGTGCGGGGGCGTCCGTCTCGTACGCCCCGACGAAGATGCCGCCCACCGTGAGAGGGAGGAGGTCCGGGCGCAGCAGGTGGCGGCAGCGGTCGTCGGCGACGCGCGCCACTCCCTGCACACGCAGCGCGACGCGGCGAGACCGCGCGGCGCCAGACGGCATAGGACGTCCGCCAGCACGTCGTCCGGAAGCAGCAGGCGCGGCCGGTCCTCCTTCTCCTCCATCCCGTGCATGTGTCGTCGATCTGCTTGCGGCGAGATTTCTCTGAATCTCTGTGTGTGCGCAAGCGCAAGGAACATGGGTGCATGGGTCGGATTCCGTTCGGTTTTAGGAACGATTCTCGAGTCGGGCTGGCAGTCCCACACGGGCACGGCACGGAACAGGAGCCACCGATTCTCGTGTCGCGTCGAGACGGAACATGGACGTCCTACCTCCATTGATCACGTATCAGCTCATCCCGTTAACTTACCTGTTCACGTTCTCGCTCACGCGCCGGGCACTTCTCCAGGGAACCTCGGCTCGGCGCGGGAATAGCAGATGGACCAGGTGCCTCGAGACGTGCTCGCGGACGTCCTAGCCCTCCTGCCGCCGCGCGCCCTCGCCGTGTCGCGCTGCGTCTGCCGGGAGTGGCGTGACGTCGTGGACGCGCGCTGCCAGGGCCTGCTGCGCACGGACCTCCTCCCGGTCTCGGTGGCCGGCATCTTCATGATGACGACGGAGCCTGAGCCCCGGAATTCTTCGTTCGGCCCTCCATGGCGCGCAAGATCGACGGCGGTCTCCGAAGCTACCTGAAGATGGACAAGGACTACGACCGCTTGTCTCTCGTAGGGATCGCGGACTGCTGCAATGGCCTCATCCTGGTTGAGGATTATGTGATCAACCCGGCGACGAGGCAATGGATGCGCTTGCCGCCTTATCCGACGACCTGCTTGCCTGAGAACGAAAAACAGAGCTCCAACTATGATTTTTGGTACCTTGTGTTCGATCCCACGTTATCGCCACATTTTGAGGTGTTTGCGATGAGAGGTCCATCGGGTTACAAGGACGAGATATCAGAGGAATCACAATGGCCGCCGTTACAGTACATGTTACGTGTTTACTCATCGAACACACAGACATGGGAGGAAAGGCCTTTTCTCCGTGAGAAAGAAGAACAACACACAGCAACTGCCGCTGCCAACGTATGGTCAAAATTGGATTGCGGATATTGGCATGCTGTCTACCGGCATGGAGCACTCTACGTGTATTGGATGTTAGCCTCCATTACGAGGTACGTAGCCACTTGTCCCACAAACCTATAGGTTTAGTTTGTTTTGATTTGATTTCTTCCATTCAAGTTTTGATTAGTATGCATGATGGTACTCCTCTTATATATATAGTATTTCTTTTTGTCAATCAATGGTTTTATATTGCAGGGTAACTGTATCCAATAATAAGTATCAAGTAATTAACCTGCCACCGGACGTTATTAACTGGACAAGTTGTCATTATGACTTTTGTCTTGGAAAGTCAGTGAATGGGGTACATTTTGCGGTGGCTGGTCCGCAGGGACTCCAAGTTTGGTTTCTGGATGAGACTGGTAGCAAGACAGAGTGGGTATTGAAGCATGTCACGAGATACCCATTCAGTCATGATCAAATCCAAACTGATAGGCCATGGGTTTTGCAACATGGTCGCTACCCCTACGATGATGATCAAGAAGAAAACAGCAAGGAACCAACACCAGCAGAAAAGGATTTTGATTGGGACTCTGATGCTAATAATGCCACTGACATTGATCTTGAACGGGCTGAAAAATACAGTTGCACTTGTTTTGAAGTGCTTGGATTCCATCCTTACAAAGATATTGTCTTCTTGGTTGACTCGGAGGAAGTCGTGGCGTATTATTTTAATAGCTCAAAGATTCAACATCTGGGAGAGCTACTCATCAGATATCGTTATCGTTATAGTATCATAGAGAAGGGTTTCATATACACACCTACTTGGATTGGAGAGTTGCCTGGGGCCAATTATCTAGTCAGAAGAAGAAGGTGGGCCACAATCTGGCCCGGTGAGATGGAGTTTCTGCAACAGGCCGCCAGAAGCTGATGAATATGACTAAACTTTTTTTTTTTTTCAAGGATTATAGGAATCGATAGAATTACCTCAAAATTATTCTTCTGATTATGGTTTGATGTTTTCTTATTAAAAATTGTCTATGGATTTTTGTTGATCTCTAAGCCTTTTGTATCCTTGAAGACAACAAAAGAAGTGTTTGTTTGTAGTTGCATGCTGTGTCAGTACTACTTGATTACGAACACTGGTATGTATTGGTACTTTTGTGTAAGGACATAACATTGTTTGAATCACAACATCATGGCCGCAGAGAAAAAATATTTAAATGTAGATCTTATATGGCGTAATTTTGTTCTTTAAATCTAGACAATTCCAATGTTGCATAATTTTGTTCTTTCCCTATTAATCTCATAATTTCTATTCCCCTGTTGTATAATTGTATAAATATACTTGGAAGGGAGGCGCGCTACACCGCACCCGTTGGTTTGTGAACCAATGAGCTGAGCCGTTGACGCCTTATTCTTGTTGCCTGTGATAATGCAATAAGTCATTTTTTTCATTTTTTTGTTTACTAATAACATGTTTTCAAAGCCCATACGGAAGATCGAAAATTCAGACAAAAACACACAGTGTATGCAATGCTGCTTAAAACACATTGTATACAATTTGTAATTAGTTTATCTATATGATATATGATAGTAGTGTCTTATATTGCTGGATGTTTCTTTTTGCACATTCCTACGGTGACGCATATGGCTTGCGACTTAGAACATATATTAATAAACCTACAAATCTAATTACATAGAAAATATAAAGCCAGTTTCATGGTCGTTATCATTTATTTTCTTAAAAATAAAAGAACATCTGTTATGGCATCTTGAGTATGCTCTAAAATCCGAGCATTATTCTTTCTAAATCATCATTTGGAGAGTCATTTAGTAAAAAAACGTTTTCTATGTCTTTGTATATCTTTTATACATCGTATGTGCACTGATATAGAGAGACATTTCTGGCTCTCCATCTTTTGATCATAGAGAAATCTAGAATATATAATATCTATATTTGAAGATCTATTTAAAAGGGCTGTTGAAAGATTTATTTTTTTTTACTAAAATTCTTATTTTTTTTATAAGTTTGGAACGATAAGGATTCTCTTAAAGTTGCTCTGACGTAACTTCTCATCAATTAAGAACTAAAAAGAATAATCATTTCTCTTATATATACTTAATACTCCCTCCGTAAAAAAAAAGATATCGTTTAGGCAATTCTTAAGTTGGCCACAGCTAGGTAATTAGCTGGCCAGACCATGCAGGTTTAGACAAACAAATAGGCACCCTAGTGAATTGTTTTTAAAGTTTTACGAGCAGTTATGTCGATGAAGCTAAGGGTGTTTTAATAATTATTCGCAAAAAAAAAGGGTGTTTTAATAATTTGTTTGATAAAATAGCTTATCCTCCTCTTTTTTTTTTTTTTTTCTTTTTGGTGAACAATGGTTCGATGAGTTGAGTCGTAGCTATCTTCTTTCTGGTGCTACGCGGTCATCTTCAGAGTTCAGACTACTCGCAACCTTGCATGCATGGCTGCTAGCACTAGCAGGGGGCGACTCAGGGTGGGGATTTGTGGAGGAGTCAAGGTAGGTTACACACACTAGGCAAATTGATAGCACACAGTTTGACCACAGCTCCAGCATGGCTTCAACACCTGTTAGCTTCTTAGCAAACTTCAGAATAAAAAGAAATGGCAAGGACTGCAATTGAAACTACAAACAAAAGGGATGAGGACAAACTGAAAATGTGTTCCTTGGAAGGAAAGTTAACATGTTTCAAGTCAATTTGTTTGAATGTACATGACATGGAGGTAACGTGGCACAAGACATCTCTCTATGGGGGTGTTTGGATGGTGTGGAAAAAGTTTTGCCTGTGTCACGTCGGAATGTCGGAGGGATGTCGGAAGGGTGTATCGAATACTAATAAAAAAATAAATTACAGAACTTGTCAGGAAACAATGAGACAAAAATTTTAAGTATAATTAATCCGTCATTAGCAAATGTTTACTGTAGTAGCACATTATCAAATCATGGACTAATTAGGCTTAAAAGATTCGTCTCGTAAAATTATAGCAATCTATGTAATTAGTTATTTTTTTAGACTATATTTAATACTCCTTATATATGTGACTAGATTCGATGGGACAGGGCAAAACATTTGCCGCCCTTATCCAAACACCCCCATATCAAAGCAAAATTATACAAACATCCAGGCCAGTGGCTCAAAGGATGCCAAATGCGACGAGTTGGGAGCAAACGTACAATTTACAATAGTTGCCACCAAATGCGTACATCTCCAGCCTTCTCAAGCCCTAACATGGTTAAGTATCACTGTGGCTGTTACAGATAACAGCATATGTGTGCTTCTTGTACATTTCAAAACCTGTCAGACAGGATATTTCATCAACCACTAAATAGCCCCATTTAGTTTCCTGAGCTTCAGAGGGAGAAAATTGTTCGAATCAGCATTCCTTTTTGTGCCGAAATTGACAGGAGCAACACCAATAGGTGTGATCGACGAAGTTGTGGTGTTTCTCCGAAACCTCCCCATGTTCCAATATGAGAAAGGTTCATCATGTTGGCTGCTAGAGCTAGGATCATGCCTTGCAATATTTAGTTGTACTGGTATTGCACCATACTGTCTATCATGCAGATCCTGCAAGAAATGCTAGGCCAATGTTTAGTGAAGGAATGCTGCCATGTTAATGGTTAGTTCATGGAAACCAGGTTTTTCTATCAGCTAGTTATTCTCAGCAGTACAATGTGGGTGTTTTAATACCAAAAGACCCTTCTACCCAAATAGGCCAGATATACAAATATACCAGATATATTGTCATGATAAACTCTATCTGGATTTTTATGTAACTAATCATGAAGTGATCGAGGTGTTTTGTTTGAGAAACCACCTCATTCTAGATTGGAATGAGGCATTCATCACAATATGACATGGACTTTAATGGAAAGCACATGTGATTGTAAGGGATGAGGTGGTCATAGATAACCATTCCATTCCATTCCTCATACTGAACAAAAATGTTAGGAGTGAAAAGATGATGGATCACCCCATTCCTCCAACCAAATACCCCATATGTGATTCAGCAAAGGGGAGTGGGTAACCAGATCGTGCAACAACAATAAGTCTCTACAATCAATGACAGTTAGCGCTTCTTATCTATACCTAAGAAAACCAATGCTAAGAAAGTACATTAAGATCTTCTATTTCATTTGCTTTAAGTTACGGACCAACAACAGTAGTTATTTTACTACGAAAATTATGTTTCAACCAGGATCTTTCTCACATTTTTTAAAAAATAAACTGATTATGCAAGTTCTAGAGTATTCAGGTTCCAAATGACATAGGGCGTTATTTATTTTGTTGTTATGGGATGTGAGTACCTCCTAACAACATGCAAAGAATGAAGCCACATCGCCCATAAATATAAAATGTTGCCAAGTAACGGGAAATGAAGTTGAAACTCTTACATTAAGTGTTCTTATGGGAACCATGTCCAAAGCATGGCTAGGATATGCAGCACCTACACAAATAGAAATTGTCACCACAAGATTTATTAGATTCAGTGAGAAATTAAGACTTTGTTGGTGGCCTGAGCCTCCGAGTTTTCCGATGCTCAACTGGATAACAACAGTGGAAAATGATGTGCAAAACAATTTTGTTGCAGGTTACCATATCTATGTTGTCATGTACCCGGTACCTCTATATTTCTCTATATAAGCAGGAGGAACTATCTAGAGTGAAGTGCAAGAATTCCCGAGGATGATTGGAAAGTGAAGAGATGGATACATGTAGATACCTGCAGCTCTGGCCGACAGCCAGGGGTCGCTGGGGTCACCGCCGCCGACCATCTGTCGCGACAGCCCAGGAAATCCACCACTGCCGCTGTGGCTTCCGAGCCCGATCAACGGCCTCAAAGGCATGACCTCCTCGAAATCCGCGACCGGCGGCAGCGGCGCTGGGAGACGGAAGAACGGCGACAGCATCGTTTGGCCGCCGCCGACGGCACTACCACCAGCAGCGCTCCCAACGGAAGCGGCGGCGACGGCGTCCCACGCGCCGACCGGCGCGCCCAGCGACGGGCGCGGGCTCCAGCGGAAGGGGCCGAACCCGGTGCTGCGCAGCGGGAGCGGCGGCGGCGGGGGCGGCGTGCGGGACTCGTCTGTGGAGATGGCGTCCTGATGTGCAGGCGGTGGCGCGCGGATGTGCAGGGGGGGGGGCGCGGCGGGGGCGGCGGTGGCGATGGCGGGTTGGGCGTGAGGTGGAGGCGGCGGATCCAGACGGAGGCGAGCGGGTCGGGCGCGGGCGGGAGGCGCTGATGGTGAGGGGGCAGCGCGGAGCTGCGGCTTCCTACGGAGCTGCGGGGCGCGGGGTGCTCCGACATGGCGTCGTCGGCGGGGAAAGTGGAAGGCGGCAGCCTGGGGGAAGACGCCGCGGGAAGCCGAGGGAGAGTGGAATTGCTCACTGCTTCTCGCGGCTGCAATCCGCGGTGAACCAAGAAAAGAATATACTACTTTTCCGTAGCTGATTGCAGTGCTTTGTGTACGTACTACGCCCTACGACAACTGGTCCGTCTGATCGGCGTACAATGGTGCCGATAGAGCATCTGTGGTTGCTAAATCTGATCTTCCTATTGGTTCTTCTTAGGGATGCATGTTTTAATGGGTCGGTCCATTGACCCATAACCCAAAAAAGTTAAGAATCCGGTGTTATTACCCCGTTGGGCCGACCCACTAGATTTTAGTGTAAAACGGGTTGCACACGGTGGGTAACCCAACCCAAGCTACCATGCCCCCCGAGTCTCCCAGCCAGGGGTGCGGCCACCGCGCCGCCCGCCGCCGCCGCCCCCAGTGCCTCGCGTCGCCCATCCCTCGCCGGCCCACCGCCGCTCGTCCGCATCAGGTCCACTCCACCCCGCGCCACTCCCTAGGTCCTCCATCAACAGCCCTCCTCCGGATCATTTCTCGACTATATCTCTACCTCACGCATCGGCGATGGCATCTTGCAACAGCCACATCTCTCCGGTGCGCTGCTGCAACCTGTGCTCAACGAGGAGGTGAGTCTAGGTTCCTCTCCCTCAGATCTGTATGTGCAAGGTGTTTTTTTCTTGGTAATAGATCGGATTTCTTAGCAATAGGCCTTTGATCCAACGTGTACTCTGAGTGACGCATGGCTCCTTGGTATTCCGCGGGCCGCATGGTTGTGTTCTGCTCTGTGAGAGCGGGCGTGGTTGCAGAAGCAACAATGGGATGGGGACGAGGCTTCTGAATTTCAGAACTGAACTGAATAGGCTTCTGAATTTCCCAACTGAATAATCCTGAGCTCACGTACCAGTAGCCTTTTAAAATAACTTTCTGCTGGATGACGGACACAAAGATAGATGCTGATAATGGATAGTACGTAGATGGAGTTGTCTGCTACTGAACCAAGCTAGCTAGATATGCATCAGTAGATAGATGCATGGATGTATCCATCTCTAGCTAACCCAAGAACCCTGCATTTCCAGAGTTGAGTCGGTTGGCAATTCTGATACAGTTTCGTCAGAGCATGAATTATCTGAAGAAAAATGGCAGGAGTCATTCAGTGATAAGTTTCACATAGTCCTATTATGTCATCTCTATATATAACTATATATAAGCAGGTCTAGTCAGAGTTCCATCTTTGGTGTTCTGCCGTCCAATTTGAACAGCAGTATAGTCAATTTTACACCTGTGCTGGCTCCTTCACTTTGATAGTGACAGAATGCATACTACCAGTCCTGTAAACATTCAGCTGAAAAGGACTAGATCATGAAACACCAATCCTGGTTGCCTTAGTTAAACCGTAGCCCGTCCTGGCAAGGTGTTAGAAATGTAGTCTTTTAAATCCAAAGCAGTATAGAGGATCCTATTTTCTAATTAAACTAAAAGAACAACATTCACTATTATTACTGCTAGCACGATGTTCTCTTAAAATAAGTTTAGCTGCAATAATAAGTTAATTGCTTATGTGATAGCTGCAATATTACCTGAGCTCATGGTAATCAATATCACCTAGTTTTTATTTGTTTATTTATTTTCTTATCTATTTTCATGTTTCTGCTGTCATATAAATCAACTTTTTGTAGGTTGTACACACTATGGATAGTTCTCCCGTGGCTACTCCAGAAGTTGAGGAAATGTTCTCTAGTGGTTCTCCTTCAGTGAGAACTCCACTAGTGGAGGTCATAATGCCAGAGCCAATCAGACCTAGAACAGCCAAGCGAACAAGAGATTCAACGATTCAAGTGTCTCCAACTCTAAGGTCCCCTAGAAGCAGGGCAACTCGAAATTCACATGGTAAGTAACAATTTCTATTGTTGATTATTATTACAGTACTATTTTTGCAACTATGATAGCAGTATTACAATGATAGGTCACATGATAGTAGTATTAATTTTGACTTTAACTATGTAGGTCCTAGAATACATAGTATATCTAGGAAGCTGAGGTCTATTTATTGGAAGGAATTTGAACCTATCATTGTAAATGGTGAGATCGTTCGGGCCAAATGTATTCATTGTCATGATTATCTAAGTGCAAGACAGAGCATAGGAATCAGCATTCAGCACTGGTGAGCGAGTGGTTAGTGATTTTCGGAGTAGACTAAGCACTGATATGGTTGAAGCACTGATTTGCCTTCAAGACTAGATGCGGACTGTCTCTCCAGATAAGCTTGTTCTTCAAGTGGTGGCACCACCGGTTAGTATTCTGGTCTGCATTTTGTGGATATGCATGGATACTTTCTTAATTCTGTGGTTATAAAAAAAGTTTTGATCTCCTTAATTCTCTTTATGTTACAGATTTATAAGAATTTAAAAAATTCTGACATTTCGAGTGATCAGACAACATCTGACCTTACTTCATGGGACCTTACTTCTTGGGAATAATAGTACATTTGCATTCAAGGTGAGAACTATAACACTCCAACATGACATGTACTCAATGAGATTTGTGCGAGTTACAAATTTCTGTTATAAAATTTATTTGAATTGTAGCATGCTTTCATCTTCTTCATTGTCTGCATGTTTCCGTTTAATAAATGTCATCTATTTTCCATTGTCTCTTTTTTCTCGTCCAAACTACTAGAAGCTGATTTTAATTTTTCATCTAAATGCAAGTGGTTACAGGTCTACAAAACTTTGGCAACTCTGGACATTGGGAATGATCATAGAGAAGGTCATTCAGTACTGGAAGCTGTCTTTGTTTACTGATATACATGTAGTCAAACTCTAAAAACTCTGGATGGTGAACTTGGGTAGCTTGCTGATTGAAACTGTGTAAACTCTGCACCTTCCTGTCCTACCTGCAATGCAAAGATGGAAACCTTAACACCATAGTCCTTCTTCATGGTGTTGTAAACTGTATGACGACATTCAAGTGATGTGTTTATCCTGCAAGTGATTTGTTGGATTCCTTGTACTTTGGAACAATAATGATGTGCTTATTCTGCGAGTGATTTGTTCATTTGTAAGAGCTACCGAGGCAGCTTCCTGGAAGAAGCTAACATGGCCAGCGTGCAGTATTTTATTTTTTTGGCTAGCGAACGAGCGTGTCCAGTGTCCAGCGTATAGCGTACGTACGTGTCCATCCACTTTGGGTCAATCTCGACCCATTGGGTCACCAGTGCCAAGGCTGCATTAGTTTGGGTCAACCCAAAAGCCAATCGAAATATAATGGGTACCACGGGTCAGTTTGGGTTGATTTGTTTTGACCCACCTGCATCCTGAGTTCTTCTTTTTAGAAAAATCACAAAAGATGCAGAAAAGAGGTTGCTGTCTAAGGGTATATACACCTCAGACAACAAAATGTCTTCAAGCGAAACGTATTGCTAGCCTAATGATTATAAAAAAAAAACTTCGTATTGTAGCCTAATGATTATAAAAAAACTTATTAGTATCTGAGGTTCTGGGTTTGATTTCTCATAAAAGCAAATATTCATCTCCATATCTGGTTTACTCTCTAGAGACAACTTATATAATGGGTTGTCTATTTAGTTATCTATACAACTTATTTATTATAATTTGTCAACGATCAAGCATTTAAAGCACTGTGTTGTTGTTCGTACACAATAGATTAAGCATAAATAAGATTAACATAATTGATATTGATATATTACATAGAACCATCAATATGATAACATATTAATATATTTCAATATTTGTATATAAAGTAGCATAGTTTTTTTCAAAAAAAAAAATGTAACTGAATTACATTAGCTTACTCTAAAACTTTCATAATCGTTTGGAGCTCATAAGCAACCTACAAACATTGTATCATTTTTAACTTCAACTCGTAACAGAAACTCTTTTACTAGTATATGTCACACTAATATGAGATAAATTACATAAATTTTAAATTCTGCAGGAATGAACATTGAAGGTTTTATCACTTCTAGGTTATCGCTATGGTCAAAAGGGACCTAAAAAAGAATTGGAATCATGATTTTTAAATTTAATTTTGATTTTATACATAGTTCAGTTCTAGTTGGTTTGTTCATTCTTTGGGAAAAGGAAAGAAGCTACAAGACCACAGCTGATCCTCATGTTTGTACTAGGATTAGAATTGCGACACGATACAACATTTGATTGTTGTAAATGGATGATCTATCTGCAAAATAGACAGTAAATAGATAAGGCGACGCGTTGTACATGTTCAAGCCCCCACACCTCTCAGATTTCTGTGGGCAACGTCTTTCTAGTTAGGGCATCCCTAATAAATGCGGATGACATTGACTGACCTAGAAGCAAGAGAGAAGAAAAAAATAGAGAGGAGGTTTCAGATGGAATAGAATCCTATCCAAGTTTTGTAGGAGGAGACAAGAATATGTTTCAGTGGTCTATAATAGCTTAAGTGAGTTTGACTTTGTGAAAGACGAGAAACGACTACTTTTTTTTGTAGAAAACAAAAAAAAAACGGTCATTTCAAATGGGCCTTAAGCGCAATTCACACAAAACAACTCGGAACTCGCTGGATGTTTATTTGCAGCTGCTAGTATTGTTATTGTTATTATACTAGCAAAAGTGCCCGTGCGTTGCAACGGGAGGAAAGCAATAACATTATATAAAGCTTTGATATCTATGCGTTGTTTTGTCATGAAAAATATAGTTTTCTATTTACATCATTATATTTTTATTGCACTCTACAAAAGCCTATTCTCTTCATCCGAAAATATAAGTGCACATCTTGTTCATCGAGGAGTCAAACTCATTTTACATTTGACTAACTATATAGAAATTTTTGGGAGCAAGTAGAAAATTGAAGATAGTAAATAAGTACACTTTCTTTTGTTAGGATGAATCTGCTCCTCCATGGCTCCATGTCATTGTTCCCCTCACCCATCATAATAAGATTCTCTATATCAAGAGCTCCATGTACCTGCACAACAATCAACAGTCTCAACTCTAATTAGAAAATGTGATTTGGGATTGCAGGTACACATTGTGACGTCTAATGGATTTTTTTTTATTTAAACAAGAGAAGAGAGAGCATGACTGGTTAATAACTAAGTATAGAACGTCATAATGTCTTCGTCTAAATTTATCAACTTTCAACTCATTTGAAATCTTCATCTAAAATCTCTCGGATAAGTTCTTTCTCCTATTCATTTCCAAAATTCTACACAAAGAGCACTATTCTTTTTTATATAACAAAATCAGGATTCCACATGGAGAGATTCAAATTAGAAGGCAACGACCACTGCAACAAATAGAAAATATTTATTTAAATGGAAACTAAAAGCTCAACCATTTCTAATTTCTCATCATATCAAGATTTTTTGCTTCAAGTTAACTGCACCTGTTAAATTCAGAAGATGCTCCTTATATTGGGCTGTGATGGGTCTGACATATAGAATTAATTGATTGCAAGTGCACGTGTATCTAATAGGAATCCCCACCTGGCAACTTTTGTATTCCCCTGCATCTTGGAGTTGACAAGAAACAAATAAAGTTTGCACCCTACACAAACATATAGAATGTGAGCATGCATTATAGGAATTTCCTGTAGTTACCCCTCAGCCAGGAAAGCTCTCAATGCTGAGATATCAATGAGAAATTAATATGTTTCCCACAACAACTACCGTAATAGGCAAGTGAAGAAGGCACACCTAGCTAAACAAATTATTAGGAGCAGATCAGTTGAATAAAGAAAGCAGCCACCTCATCTATGACATTCCCTTGCATGGGGATTGCCTCTCTGATCATCTAGGCATCTCTCTCAATTTAGATATTCCGAATGAAGCAAAATCAATGGAACTTGGGACCTCGTCCTCCCTTGACTCATTGAAAATGCATACATAAAAAATGGTTGAGTACAAGCTGGACAATGCAATGCTGACAGGATAAGAATTGCACAATTGCATTATTACTAATTCATGAATTATACTTGACATTAAGCACCCTTGAATCATGCAATGCTTGTAGTTGCAGGATGGAAATGTGTCATCTAATGAAGATAACTGGTCTATGGAGAAGTGGATTGTTACCTCCACGGCCATAGAAAATATTGAGCCGGCTTAGTTCCCCATCACTGGCTTGATCATACAAATCTATCGCCTCCACATCCAGCTGGAGTCCATGTCGCCGCAGTGGCGAGAGTAATCCTGCTTGGTAAACCTCCACGCAGCGAGCTCTTGTAACAAGAAAGAAGATTCATGGGCTAATTTATATTATAATAGGAAAAAAGGAGAGAAACCTGAATCGAACGGGTTATGGAGAACCATGTCAGTTCTGTTCTCGCAGAGAGAAAATTATTTGATTTACCAATCTCATCTGCTTCGGCTTGTTAAAATCTTGATTCCACCTGTTATTGAAAGCAAATGGCTTCTTATCCTGGAATTTTTTTTCAAAAGGCGGCAAGAGCTTTGCCTTCTTTATCCTAGAATGTAAGAACTGTACTTGAGAATGCAGTACTTGCAGGGCCGGCATTACCTCCAGGAACAGCCTTCTCTAAAAAAAAAAAACAACATGTTTTTTTAATCGATTCTTCTGCTTTTTTTGCTGGTCATCAACTTCAATTGGAGCATGTTCATCACGCAATGCCATCTACTCGTACTAACAGGGGTAAAAGAACAAAGCTTCAGATTCAAGCACATCACAAATCAGTGACTCACATGTTGAATAGAAGTTGCCTGCTAGGACCTAGGATCTGGGACTGACGGACTGGGAGGAGGCGCTGCTTACTGCGTCACCACGATTACGTCACCACCGGCCGCTCATGTCGGGCTGAGAGCTGGGATAGCCAGAGAAGTCGTGGTGGCAGCCGCCGTCGCCGACCGTGTCACCGACTTCGCCGTGTGCCGCCCGGTTGCTCCCGCCGGGAGGTGAGGTGGGGGCGGCGCCCGAGCCGCCCACACGACGGCGCCCACGTCGCGGGCGTGTTCGACGACGGGCGGCGTGATACGGGAAGTGCCTAGATGTGGAGGAGGCACACGGCGGCGGCGGCGTTCACGGTGGCAGCGTAGGGAAGTGCCTAGATGCGGCTGCGCCGTCCGCGACGGGTGGCGGCGGCGTCGTGCAGTCTAGAGACGGAATCCTTTTTACTTTTTCCCGATGGAGAGAAACCGGAGGGGCGATGGAGAGAAACGGGAGGGGAGTGGGCCTTTTGGGCCGCGGGGAAGGTAGTGCTGTCCGGGCCGTTGAATGGTGCGCAGCCAATAGAATGGGCCGGACGAAATTTGGGGGAGAGAAATCTTTGCCTTTTAAGTATTATATATATAGATATAGATATAGATTTATATCTTAAATCTTAATATTGTTCTTTTTAATATAAAAAAGACTAGATAAGAAGTGAGAGATCGAGCGGAAGGGTGGAGCCCACGTGCAGACTAAAAACTACTCCATCTGTCTTATATATAGCGCACAGGAACATTTAAAAATTATACCTAAAAATACAAGAAACTATAGGGGGTAAAAACGGTAAAAACAACTTCGCTTGAATAGCTACATAGATTTAGTAGTTGTTATATATCATTACCTGCTATTTATCAACAAATCTTCATTAACCATGTTGACGATTACATCTAATTAGAAAATATTGTGAGAGCACATGCACCTTTGTGTTATTTAAAATAACTCTAAAATCCCAAATCCCAAGAAACACTGTATTGTATGATATGTGGAGTGTGAACAAGAGGATGTTTGGATCTTTTTGATGCTGCTCGTAGTCGCAGCTGGGCAAATAGGCGAGGCGTGCAACTACCAAATGACTTGCTTTGATCGGTGGGGCGAGTGTTTGGATCTTTTTGATGCTGCTCGTAGTCGCAGCTGGGCAAATAGGCGAGGCGAGTGACTACCAAATGACTTGCTTTGATCGGTGAGGCGAGTGACCGGCAAAGATTCAAACATGCTTCTAGTCTCTATACTTGTCAATTCGTAGAAACTCTATTTTGATTTTTTTTTTCAATTATATATGCCACTGTTTCTGAAAGAATTAATTTGTAGAATCTTTGCTAGCCAAACTTTTTAAACTTGAACTAATAAAAATTAACAATATCTATGATATAGAATAAGCATATTATGAAAATATATATTCAATAATAAATTTAGTAATACTCATTTGATATCATAAATTTTAATATTTTTCTAGATGTTCAGTCAAAATTTAAAAGTTAACTTAGATAACCTTAAAAATTAGTTTTTTCAGAAACAAAGAGAGTATTTAACTATCATAGTTTTTCTATTTTGATATTATCACACATCATCAGTCTACGGAGTCTCGTTGCTTCCCGGCCGGACCGGACTGTGGAAGTGCTCAGGTAACGGGGCCTGTCCACCACCGTATGGCATGTCCAGCCCAGCCCCAGCCGCAGCTCGGAGGGCAGAGCAAAATCGAGCAGGTACTTTACGATTCGTGCGCGACCATCCGGCGACCCCGATTGCCCTACCGAGCTCGTCTCCTTCCCTGTCCCATAAATCCGACTCGCCGACGCCTCGATTCCTCGCCTCCCCGAGCCCGAGCCCCCATTCCTGCCACAAATCGCTACCCTAAAACCCTAGCCTTCCGCCATGGCCACCTCCCCAGCCGCCTCGTCCTCCTCCGCTCCGACCGCCTCCGCCGCCGCCGCGGCCACGATGGCTGCCGAGGCCACCGACGGGCCGGTGCTCAGCGTAGTATCGAAGCGTCTCCGCGCGCTGCGGAAGAAGTACAACCGCATCACGCAGATGGAGGAGTCGCTCGCCGCCGGCAAGACGCTCAACCGAGAGCAGGAGGAGGTTCTCCGCTCCAAGCCCGTCGTCGCCGCTCTGATCGACGAGCTCGAGCGCCTCCGCCCTCCGCTCGCATCCGCCGTCGCGGAGGAGCTCTCCTCCCGCCCCGCCACTGCCCCCGCCGCCGCCGCACCCGCCGCCGCTTCCTCCTCCGACTCGGATTCGTCAGTCCAGGACCTCCTCGCGCTCGTCTACTTCGGCTCCCTCTTCGATGTCAAGGAGAAGAGCGACTTCGTCTCCTTGGTTTACACGCGCGAGCTCGAGCGGAGCAGCTGCCTCACTTATGACTACGTCGGGGATAATCCGGAGGACAGTCTCGCGGAGACCGATCTGAACGCGGTCGTTGCCCTTGCCTCCCTCGCCGCGTCGCGCCCACCTGCTGCAGCTGGAGTCTCGCACCGTGACGCCCTCCAGGCTTGTGCCCATCACGCCCGCCTCTGGCTCCGTCGCGCGGATGAACCCATCCACCCTGACTCCACCATCACATGTGGGTATTTCTACAGGGCGTGTGCTTGATTTTGTGAGATGGTAGGATAGTCTGACTTAGGCTTAATCTGTATTTCCTTTTGACTGTAGATGCTGGGGTGAGGGCAAAGCTGGATAGGATCATGGCATCGGGCTACTACACAGCTCAGCTAGAAATGAGGCCACCCGTGGATCTGGCTGCTGCAGTGGCAAGCTTTGGAGCTGGAGGTGTGCAGGTGCAGGAGAGTATGGTTGTGTCGCCTCAGGCACCGGAAGCAGTTGAGGAGAACCCGGCTGTGGAAGGACACAAGGTGAAATCATACTTGTTATTTTGCTTTGGTCCTTTCGTCAATGTTTTGTTGGCATTGCCAAATGATTGCTGTTCCATTAACTTTGTCGTGCTGTGGATGTATGATTGATGTACTTTACTATACAATTATTTATGAGGCTAATGCTTGTAGATTACATCTTTTTTAGTATGACTGTCCACACTCCAGATTGGTGATCTAATGTTGTAGTATCTGGGAAGATATATCTCTGGGCTCTTTTCTAAACAATATGCTACTTTGATGTTTCATAAATAGTGCATCAAGTGGAAAGTTTGTTTCTTTGGTGGGAATGAAACCTAGTAGATGGTTTATATGTTCATTTGTTCTTTTTTTCAGGCACTGAATATTTAGCCTATAAGAAATGCTTTCAGAATCAAACAATATGTTTCTTTTAAACTATCTAGAGCTGTATTCTCTGGAGGAACTTAGGCTAGTCCTCTTTTTTTGTGGTGGTGGTGGTGGTTCAGTTTCATTAATTGGGTGCCATGTTACTACGTCGGTGCTTTTGTTTGCTGGATCTTAGTGCTGAACTAAACTTGTAAGACACTGATGGTACTTTTTTGTCTAGTTGCAGTGCCAGGTTTCTTTTACATTATATGTTTGTCACAGAACAAACATATTATTACTTGTTTTGTTTAATATAATGGTTTTATGAATTTTCAATGCTCTTCCTGATAACGCTGGGTATTGTTGATTTTATCCTTTAAACTGTACTCCCTCCAACCATAAAACAATGACATTTATTTTATTGTCTTAAGTTTGACAAAGAACATATTTATATTAATAAATAAGCTTAAATAGGTTCATCAGGAAGTCTAGCTCTATTGTTTTTAGTGTCATAAATGTCAATAATCTTCCATATAAACATTGTCAATGTTAAAATAATTTGACTCTGGACAAAACTAGAGTGACATTCTTTTTTGGGATGGATGGGATGGATGATCTTGGATACTGTTCTGTATCCTCATACCTATGCATAGGTTAAAAAGCTACAACAGTCAAGTGCCATAAATGATGATAGCTTTTTGGGTGAAAATGTGATTTAAGCTCTATGGGTCATCAGGAAAAACAGTCTTGTTTGTTTAGATGTTGCAAATTTAGATTACATCTTCAAAGGGAGAATCTTTATTCTGGACATTAATGTATTTATGATAATTTACCTTTTCTTAGTTTTGCTAATATTAGTTTCCATTGCTGCAGCAATTTTATGTCATGACAATGAAGTGTCTGATGCTGTTATCTCATGTTGCTTTAGACATATTTTTGGGTTCCCATAATGACATAGCTAAATTGTTTTCATAAGCACCAGGGTTTCATACAATTGGAAACTTGGTTGTCCAAGAAGTCCTGAAATAAAACATCTTTTGTCTCTGTTGAATCAGATTATGAAATTTTTGGTTCACTGACCCCTCCTATTTATTTCCTGACATTCATACTTCAGTCATGCTAACTCCCTTCACACCCATAACTACTGCCTTCATAATGTGTTTGCCTTTTTATTATCCCTAATATATGTATTTGTCTTCAGATAGCACAGACATTGTACTGAGGCTGACATGTTCATAAAAAAACACAATTTTTCCCTATAAGGTACACAGTTATATGAGGACACTGGCTGATCAAATTTTCGATCAGATGCCACCATCAGTCTTAAGTAACTGGAAGCCATTAAATTTAGAGCTCATCTTAGTTTGTATATGAAGCACACTTCCTGGCCCATTCATTATAATAGGAAAAAGTTGTTCCTTTTTCAGCCTCAAATGCATCTGCAATGATCGTGCCATTTAATCCTATTGATAGGTCTACAAATTAGATGAATAAAACCTGTTTGTAAACAGTAAAGAAAACAACTTATATGTGGAATGAAAACTTGATGGTAGCTATATAGGATCATTGCAGTAAGCCTTGCATTTTATTTAGTTCTAACGCATTGACAAAAAACAAGAAAACTTTTCCCACCTTAAAGCTATCAACCTTCTATGCAGTAGACACACATTCTACAGATGAAAATGTCGCAATCAGGCATCAGCTTTAGTCATCTATCTGGAAGTTTGTATACAGAATAATGCTCATCAAGTTGTTCATGAAATTTAACTTAGCTTAATCATCACTCCCTATTACACTCAATCTTGATTACACTAGGAAGAACCATTGCAGCTGTAACTTCTTGTAGAACACTTTTTAGTTTTTAGCATGTGAAATCATTATTCTTGTTAATTCCATTCATATGTACCTTTGAATGCTCAATGCTGTATGTTTTGTTGTCAGAACAATCCCTGTTGCTTTTTTTACCTTGATGGCTTATGTACCTTTGAATGCTCGATGCTGTATGATTTGTTGTCAGAACAATCCCTGTTGCTTTTATTACCTTGATGGCTTGCTTATTTATAGTTTAATAAAACTTAGCTTCTAAATTGTAGCCAGAGTAGATTTGCCTAAAGGCAGCTAGAATTTTTGTGGTGTTCAGTATACCAATACTTAACCAGGTTTGAACTGAGCTTGACAAATTTAGCCCTTATGGACTGGACAAGGTTATCCTATGGCTAATGTAACAGGGCTAAACTATATCCTTGTAACGACCTAGATAGGTGACATCCTAAGAACCATGTGGCTGGAAAATTTGTAGCACTGAATTCATTTGTAGTCTGTTTACCTAAATGCTAAATGTTAAACAGTCGATGACCTACCATTTAGCCATTATTTGGGTAAAATGGCTATTTTAATGAGCTAAAAGGCAAATTAGATGGGGCAAACAGATGATTAAATGAAAACGGCATGCCACCATTTGGTGTTTGAACGACAATATAGATGAACAGTGTATCTAGTACTCAATACCTTATGAGTTAATTTGTAGTACTCAATACCTCATGAGTTAATTCTTTGTGTTTAGTGGTTAGTGGAATGTATCAATTTGAGAATGTAGGAATAGGATGTTGTTATTTGGACAATATCCTCTGTTTCTCTATTTTAACAGTTACTTGAGGGTGTTGTTATTTGGACAATATCTGTGCAGTGAAAGAACAGGAGTGTTTCTTTCTTTAATAAAGAAAGATCAGTGTTCAGTGATGTTAGTCATTTCATGCTAATTTATTCATTATTTATTTATTGCTGGAATGTGCTTCATAAAAGGTTGGTCTTAGATAGTTGTGGCGTTTGTTATTATTTTTTTTTGGTAACAAGGTTTTTTGTTTTTGGTTTTTGCTTCAGTGAGCATCATAAAAGGTTGTATAGCATTGGTACCTTAATCCTCACATTACAAAAAATTGAGCATTTTAGAAACTATATAAAAATCAGTCTTGTATGTGTGTATAAAATGTAAACTATATAAAAAGTGGGATCTGTCTTATCTTCCTTGAGATTGTGCATGTTCTTTTGTGATGCTAAGAGATATATTGTGATGTTTGTACCGTATCCCTTTTCTTTTATAAAATTGAACATTCTTATTTCTCTTTAGATATATGTGATGAAAAGCGAAGATTATTTAAGTCGATGCCTTGTTTCAGTTAGGTCTTTTTGCCAGAGTTGTTTGTCCATGAAAGATTGGCACCTGTTTTCTGTACTGTAGAATCACCTGTCTCTTAATCATGGACACATGGGTTTGTGTTTGGGTAGGGGCTGATAATAAACAAAATGATTTTTTATTTCTTGTTTTATGCTATGTTTAGGTTGTGTTGCCTTTGTGTTTGAGGGAAAACGTGTTCTCTAATTACTCTGTTTATATTTGTTAAGAATCTATAATATTTTACTTGTGTCCCTGCATCTTTGCAAATGATTCACTTTGTTCCATTTTTCTTATGGATGTTTTCGCACTTTTCCACTGGTTAGCCCTTTAGATGATAATAAAATATTTACTTGTGCTCTGTTGGTTTTATTATGTTGTTTTCTGGATTTCATCTTTATTTTTTACTGATGTATGTGTTCATTAACAGGATGAGAAGGAAGATTCTCAGGCTACTGAAATCTACAGTGATCATCAGGCTCCTGTTGGTGACGTCGAACATGTGGTACTGCTTTTTTATGATAAATGAAATGGTGTGATGGCGAACCCTCTCTAGTTTCCTCTCTATACTAACTATTTGGTTTCAGGAGGATGAAGGCCTGGTGAATCCAACTGATGAAGTTCCTTCAGCTGAGGCAGAGCAGGAGACATTTGATGCTGATGTGGAGGATCAGGAACAAAAAGACCAACAATTCACCCAGCGGCGCTCTTACCCGAATCAGCGTGGCGGTGGTGGTGGTCGTGGCAGTGGCAGGAGGGGCTATCCTAATGGCCGTGGAGGACGTGGTGGCCGAGGCGGCGGGTACCAGAATGGCCGTGGGAGTGGTGGATACCAGAACGGCCGTGGTGGAGGTGGTGGGTACTACTATGAATCTGGATACTACCAGCCAAGGAACTACAATAACAGAGGCCGGGGTGGTCGCTCTGGTGGTGGCAGCTCTTACTACAACAACCATGGTGGAGGTGCACAGGGAGGCGGCCATGGGCATCCTGGGAGGGTTGAGCTGGGTGCAAATGCCTAGTTCGCTGACTGTTTTGTTTGATGAGGAGCGAGGGAGGGGAGCCATTTTGTTATTATAGAACTAACTTAGCCTGTTATTACGCCACCGTTGGCCCCATCGTGAGTCTTTTTTGCTACTCGAGTGACTGCATATGGTCGGTCGGTAATGTGGAAAAACTCTGGGAAAGTAGTTTCAGGTCATATTCGTTCTTCTAAGTTTCGCCTTTTTTATGTGTTAATATGCCCCGTATATTTCTTAATTATTATACTCTGTGCTGGAGGTGTCGAAGTTGTCACCAGATTTTGTTGTTACATCAGGGGTGATTGTTGACCCGTTGCTTTGGCTTGAAGGTTTTTGTTGCAATCTGGCTGGTTTAAGACGGTAGACGAATGGATGCTTGATGGCTCCAACAGAGGTTGTCGCATTGTTGCTGCATCTAATCTGTCCGCTCTGTCCTATCGATGTAGCTCGTCCATTGCTGGACGGTTGCTTGCCTTGTCTGTCCTCTTTATTAAACACTGGCGGTGTGTTGGTTAATCTGTTTTTATGACGCTAGTGCCCAGGTCGGCTTTAACGGCTCGTAAGTGAGCTGAGTCCATTCCAGCAGCAGTGACGGAGACACGAAGCGATTATGATTTTTCTTCTGGCGTAGCAAGTGGTTGTATCAGTATATGCTGTCTGTCTGGCTAGTGTTTTGGTAGGATTTGAGCAGACAGCTGACCTAGAGAAGCCAAAAAAATCCACAGCTTCCTTGTCATCTCAGAAGACAAGACGTAGCAGCAGGATCTACCGACTAGTTACACGGTGTTCCAGATCTCACCTGACCATTTCTTGCCCACCCTTCTTCCACTAGCTGATGCTACACCTGTTGAGCAAGACAACCTTTGTTTATACTAGTAGTCCTCTGATTTGATGATGAACTAGGTAGTACCGTACAGTATGACAGACAGAGGACACGGTAGTGTAATTTTGTCTGGGTGGCTTTCGCATCGCAGGGCGCAGAATCATGGTTGCGTTGCGGAGCCCATGATTAGCCGCTGCACGTCGCTTCATGCCGCTGTCATGCCCTTTTGTTTTGTGGTCTGGTTTGACTGGCCACGGCGGCCCACGGCTGCTGCTCGCTTTGCCCGGTTGCCCCTGCCCGCTCCGTGTAATCTCGACGGCTCGACGGCGCTGGCCTATAATAGTGTACGTAATGTAAGGCACGGTCGCCTTTCGTTGAAGAGGTCCCAACCATATATAGCGGAAAGGGTCACAGCGGCCTCCTTTTCTCCTGGTACTATACTTAGTACGGTGCCCCCTCTAGTTTTTGCTTTGGCAGCCGACATCATTAATCCAGCTACCAACGCAACGCCCGCCTGCTTTGTGGTGGTCCTTGAACGACGACCGAGCATAAGAGTGTACGTGCTCGTATAATTAGTGTTGCTTATATGAATATATGCCCATCATCAGCTTGCTGTGTGTCCTAATCCGTTCTTGGGTTGGTAAAGGACTCTGTGCAGCCATCAGATGAAGCTAACAATTAATTTACCACGCATGTATAGCTTGAAAGGAAAGGCGCGCCGAAAGAAAATGTAAATTTAAATCGTCACCGTCAATTTTAGCTGCTTCAGGGATCAGGTCCGGGAGACTGGAGCGACGCCGTGCGTGCCCCTGCGCTAGCTTGATGGCAACAGAATTAATGACGCGGCCAACGAGCGTGTGGTGTGCTACTGGTGTAGTATGAGAATTGAGGAAGGGAAGCATTGACACTGGCGTTTCCCCAAGTTTGTACTACACATGTAGTACATGTTACTGCCATGTCATAGTCATACTCATATGTACATGTAGGAACGGCCCCACTGCCTGTTGGTTGTGACCTGCAGTTCACCAAGATGGAACATGGAAACCTCATCAGTAATCCTAATCCTCCGTCTCACTACACCGAGTGGTGACTGATAATTCTGCAATATCCGGGCAGTTTCCCTCCACAACTCTCGCGCCATAACGCCGGGTCGTTTTCTATTCAAACACCCTCCGGCAGGCTCCACTGCTCCAGGCCAAGCTGCTGCGGGCGGCGAACACGATGTGACGCCGTGGCGGCAGGTCAGGGCTGCCTGCCCCCAGACCAACTCATTGGATCGGCCCCAGCCACGGTGATGGTGTCCGCGCCCAGAACCCCAGCGCGCAGCAGCCCAGCAGCCTCGGAAAATCGCCATGCGTATGCCATGCCGCTCGCTGTGTCTCTCTATCCACGCCCCCGAAATCAAACCCGGCTTTCCGCGCGGCCTCACTGCCTTTTCGCGACCCGGCCATGATCCATCCGTCTCCTCTCCTCTCTGGCTCTCTCCTCCAAAGAACACGTACGCGTGAAGCAAAGCCATGCCACTTTCCTTTTCGGATCAATCGATCGATCATCCATCCATCTCCATATTCTATTGACATTTTTTAAATGATCGAAAGCTGCATCTGCATCTGCATATGCTGCTTGCCTGCTTCTTCTTCCCTGGCCCTTTCTTGTCCCTGTCGTCGTTTGCGTTGCGTACTTTGGATAGCTGGACTTCTTCCCTCCCGCGACCACTTCTTCTCCCTCCCGAGCTCTAGCGAATAGCGGGCTTGCCTCATTAACTCGTCCACCCTCCCAGGTCGTCTCGCCTCGACTGTTCAGACAATCGACACTGCAGCGGCCAAATCTTCTCTTTTCATACATATGTAGAGACAGTCACACGTACGCAGAGCTAGCTCGGAAGAGAGAGAGAGAGAGAGAGAGAGAGAGAGAGATTTCCCTCCTCCGTCCATGCACAAGCACAACCACTCCGGTGGAGCTAGGAGAGAGAAGCATACAAGCTCGAGAGAGAAAAACCTGCAGAGCCGCCGCAGCTTCTAGTACTTACGAGTAGCTGCCATGGGCAACGCCAACGTGTGCTTCTGCGGCACCACCTCGACGTCCCCTGATCAGCCTGATCCCGACGCCAACGCCACAGCCAGCAGCAACAGCAAAGCGCCGCCACGAGGTGCTGCTGCTGCTGCTGCCAACAGAAGGCCGCCGACGCCTCCGAGCAGCCAGCAGGGCAGCAACAGCCAGGAGCCGAGCCCGGGGCCCAACAAGCCCAGACCGAAGGCGAGGGCGGCCAAGGCTGCCAAGCCGCCGAACCCGTACGACTCGGCGGCGGCGCGCGGCGGGGCGTTGGCGTCGCGCGTGCTGGACGGCGTGGTGCCGCACCACCCGCGGCTGCGCGTGACGGACAAGTACCACCTCGGGCGGGAGCTCGGGCGGGGCGAGTTCGGCGTCACGCGGCTCGCCACGGACCGCGCCACGCGGGAGCGGCTTGCGTGCAAGTCCATCCCGAAGCGGCGCCTGCGCACGGCGGTGGACGTCGCCGACGTGCGCCGGGAGGTGGCCATCATGGCGTCGCTGCCCGACCACCCGGCGCTCGTGCGGCTGCGGGCCGCCTACGAGGACGCCGACGCCGTGCACCTCGTCATGGAGCTGTGCGACGGCGGGGAGCTGTTCGACCGGATCGTGGCGCGCGGGAGGTACACGGAGCGCGCCGCGGCGGCCGCCGCCAGGACCGTGGCCGAGGTGGTGCGGGCGTGCCACGCGCACGGGGTCATGCACCGGGACCTCAAGCCCGAGAACTTCCTGTACGCCGGCAAGAGCGACGACGCGCAGCTCAAGGCCATCGATTTCGGACTCTCCGTCTTCTTCAAACCAGGTCAGCCTGCTTGCTGTCTTGCTGTGCTGGTGCTGCCTCCTTCCCCTCGTGCATTCGCCTCTTATTTTTTTTAATAAAAAAATCTATTTATCTGTCCCATCTTTATTTCCTTTCTACTATTCGATATCTTGAGTGAGTTCCATAAAGTATAATATCATTTATGGAGTAACTCCTAATTCAAGTAGCAGAAAACGATCCTTTTCAAGATCGAATTGTTAGATTTTGTTGTAAATTTTTTTTGGCTTTCTATAAGCCGGGTGATTGTCATATTTCTCAGGGACAGAGACAGCATTTTCCTTTTCCTTTACGTCCGTGCGGGTGTGGTTGTCAAATTTGGCTTCTACGATAATCTTAACCTGTCGATAATCTTAACCTGTTTTGGATTCTTTTATTTATACTCGCTCCTTTTGGGTTAGATACTCAGTCGGCTAATGTTCTCTAGTATAGGAACATGATTATTTTAAAATCTTGTCCAAAAGTATGCCAAAAAAAAAAGGTCCCTTTATTATTTTCAGTCTTCATAGAGCTAATACTCGATTAAATGTTTTAAACAAAACACGTGAAAGTGTGTGATGATACCGCTTGTTAGGTCGTGAAATTTTTCATCACTGCCAGCGCCACAACACTTTGTTGCACCTAAATTTGGCACATGCATTTCCATTGAAAGCTTCAGAGAAATGCAGGCACGAAATTGTGTGTGCATGAGGAAGACGCTGCAGTTAGGTGTGAAGAACAAGTCCTGTCAAAACTGCGAGAATTTAAAGCCCGTTTGATTTTGTCTTGATTGAATCCGCCGTGCCTGACGTTTATTTCCGCGTGGAAGCGTCCGAGCGGCTGCAGCAACGATCATGACAGTGATACGGATCCAGCTCGTAAATCCAGAAAGTTGACAGCAGCATCCATTTTTTTCTTCTAAAAAAATAGTGACGAAAAAGTCTACCTTTTGGCTTCTGGCCAAAACTATACTCGTAGCTTCGCTATTTTCACCAGATATTGAGGTCAAACACAGACACTACTAGTTCGTTCGTGCACGGTGATCACACCCGTGTTCTGTACTACTGTACATGCATCATGCATGGTGCCAGTGCCACGCCATGATCCATGACGCTGATCACTAAAGTTTTGTGGATGATGCAATCAATTAATGCGATGCAATGGCAAGTGCAGGCGAGCGGTTCTCGGAGATCGTGGGCAGCCCGTACTACATGGCGCCGGAGGTGCTTCGTCGGAGCTACGGGCCGGAGGTGGACATCTGGAGCGCCGGCGTGATCCTGTACATCCTCCTCTGCGGCGTGCCGCCCTTCTGGGCCGAGACGGAGCAGGGCGTGGCGCGCGCCATCCTCCGCGGCCACCTCGACCTGCAGCGGGAGCCGTGGCCGCGGATCTCCGACGGCGCCAAGAGCCTCGTCCGCCAGATGCTCCAGATGGACCCCAAGAAGCGACCCACCGCGCAGCAAGTGCTCGGTACGTCGTCGTTTTCATGCCGCATCTTGTCCAAGCACATCTCGATCGCCATGTGCGCATCAAGTGAACCTGAACGCTGAATCGCTGATGCTTTGTTGGCAGAGCACCCGTGGCTGCAGAACGCGCGGAAGGCGCCGAACGTGCCGCTGGGCGACGTGGTCCGGGCGCGGCTGCAGCAGTTCTCGGCGATGAACAAGTTCAAGAAGAAGGCGATGCGGGTGATCGCGGAGCACCTGTCGGTGGAGGAGGTGGAGGTGATCCGGGACATGTTCGCGCTCATGGACACCGACAAGGACGGCAGGGTGACGCTGGAGGAGCTCAAGGCCGGGCTCCGCAAGGTGGGCTCCAAGCTCGCCGAGCCCGAGATGGAGCTGCTCATGGAGGCCGTAAGAACGAAGCTAATTAAACCAAGTGATCGATCGCGATCTCATTCATCCTCGTCGTCGTCAGGCTGATGTGACGCGTGTTGAATTGATCTCCTGCCAGGGCGACGTGAACGGCAACGGGTACCTGGACTACGGCGAGTTCGTGGCCATCACCATCCACCTGCAGCGGCTCTCCAACGACGCCCACCTCCGCAAGGCCTTCCTCTTCTTCGACAAGGACAGCAGCGGCTACATCGAGCGCGCCGAGCTGGCCGACGCGCTCGCCGACGACGCCGGCCACACGGACGAGGCCGCGCTCAACAACGTCCTGCGAGAGGTCGACACCGACAAGGTACGTGTCCGTCTCGGTGTCTGTCACCTGCAGTGCAGGCAGCTCCTCAAATCGATCCTGCGACGCAATCTGATGACCCTAATTGCGAGGCATGTGTTTGCTGACATGGTCGCACGCACGCACGCAGGATGGGCGGATCAGCTTCGACGAGTTCGTGGCGATGATGAAGGCCGGGACGGACTGGAGGAAGGCGTCGCGGCAGTACTCGAGGGAGCGCTTCAAGACACTGAGCAACAGCCTCATCAAGGACGGGTCGCTCGGCATGGCGCGATGACGACAAGACGATGCGTGTGCTTCAGAAACGATCGATGCGATGAGATGAGATGCTTGGTTTTTGACGCGTACATCACTCCGTCAATGGATGGATGAGTATATTTCTTTCTTCAGTCTGTTTGTATATTCGTTCCAGAAAAGTCTCTGAACTTTGGATAGGAATATTTATTGTTAACAGCAACAAAAGCTGCTGGGGGTTCGGATCAGTGCCTACGAAGTGAACTTGTGTTGGTTGTAATTATGCGTCGTAGGAAGGAACTATAAGTACTGAAAATGTTCTTTGAAATTTCTGACCTCCGCTGATGTTCCGTTCGATATGGATTGAGTCATTGAGACGTGAGGTTGTGGCACGGTGCATGCAGCCACGAGGGCTAATACAACTACACTTATCTAGGGCAGGGGGCCCAACACCCACCATGTCGTCGCACATATGTAGTCCTAATGGATCAACATGGTCCAATGGACTAAAATGGACTAAAAGACAGTGTAGCAGTGCTGTTGCAGATTCTGAACGATGCCTTGACGATTCCTGTTGATTTCAGATGAATTTTGATGTCAAAACAAAGCCATTGGTTAACTTATCAAATTATCTTTTCAACCATATGTGTATTATCAGAGAAAATTACATATTTGGGACGCGAAACAACGTGCTTCGCAAACATAGGACTCCAAACATTGACTTCATAAAAATAAACCTTGAAACGTTGTGTATTCCATTTGTATGTGTCCTGGGTGTCGATTTTACTCTGGACTACTACTAAATTCTGAGATGGAATCAAACTTGATTTAGGCCTCTACCTTGGTGACTCGAACCGGATAAGATTTATGCCTCTTTATTTTGGACACCCTTGCTGATGTCCTCCGCCTCCAAGCATGGTCGTATATATGGTGATCATGTCCTCATTATCCCATCTTCTCGGGAGGGCCACACCATCCCTATTAAAGGATAAAATAGATCAACATAAATAGCCAGACAGAGTAAATTGAACTAAATATTAATTTAAGTTTTCTAGACCTAAGCTGAATTTGGATAAAAAAAGTCTAAATTTAGACTTTTTTCCAATGCAAATTTGGACTGTAGGAGTGCAAAGCCGCTGACAAAAGTCCAAACTAATGTACATGCTACGGCCACTCCCGTACTCTTTTCCTTCGAGCGCAGACCATCTCTTCACTTTCTTGCCGCTGCAGAGGAGCCGCCGACGGCGCGGAGCAACAGTTGGGGCCTGAGGGTCATATCGGCCGCGGCGCGGAGTAGGACTGTAGGAGCAGCAGCGGCCGGTGCCTAATCGGATTCTGTCATATGTTTCTTCCAACCGGGACACAAAGAGTCCCTATTCCCTAATTTTCTCTCCCTCGCGACGATGCGTAATCGGATTCCGATTCAATCACCAATCCAAATCAATTTTCTCATCCTATTCTGTTGTTTTATTAGCTCATAATAAAATATCTAAGCATGCAGAACCTTAGTATATCTACATACATAATCAGCCAATCAGGCCTGTCCCTGTTGATGCTGTATCGTTGTTTCTTGATGAAATATACAAATAAAGAAATATGTCCGTGCGTTGCTACGGGTGCTAACAGTGATATTATTTTTACCCTTAAACAAAGTAAATACGTGTCTGTTGTAGTTAGGAATAAAAATAGCAAACAGGCCAAAAACACTCTTTTTTTTTGTTTCTACTATCTTTTTTAGTTGAAACGGACTCAGGATCAGAAAAGCCAGAATTAATCCGAATATAGGGACATTTAGAAATGAATAAGCACGCACTGAAAGCCGGGAAATTAAGTTAGGATACCTAATATCATCAATTTTGTTGGTGCAATGTAAATACTTAAAGATAGCTCTGTTAAAAGAAATCTTATTTTGAAGAAAATCTTACTTAGAAATAAACACATTGTTGGGGAGGAGTATGAGCAGGCAGCACGACCGAGAGGAGGGTGCGCGTCGTATGCAGAGGCGAGCACGTTTTCGCCCGCGCGAAGGGACATTCGACCCAGCGGGAAGCCGTGAGAGATCCGCGAGCTGCACCCTCAGGAGAATGCACCTCTGGAAATACCAAGGCACGCGCGCCCGGCCTGGAGAACTCGCCTCAGCGAGGGAAGTTTCGCAATGCCGAAAACCCTTTCGGCAAAGCGAAATGACTTTCGCACCGCGCAGCGATCATCGGAAACATCCAGTCAGGGGCCCACCTCATCCACGGAGTAGGTGGGCTGTGAAATGGAAATGACCAGCATACCCTCAAGGATAAGTGGGACCACGGACAAAAGTACTGAGAAGCACTCAAAGGGGTACGGACGGAATTGGCTAGGAACGCCAAGGCCTCCCGGGCCTATAAATGCAGCCCGGGAGGCCAGTGGCAAGCAAGGAAGGAGTTAGCCGGCTCTCCGGCTAGCCCAAGGGTTATTATGCAAAAACCAACAGTGGCGCCCATCGTGGTCGGCCCATTCCGACCATGGCTCCGAGAAAAGCGACCGCGAAGGTCGCCGGCGACGCCCCCGAAGCATCAAAAGCTCAAGCGGGTGGCGAAAAGCCCACCGACGAAACGGTTCCAGCGGATGCCGGCGGGACAAATAACGAGCAACCCGCGGTAACCGCCGCTGCCTTAGCAACCGTTAACGAGAAAGAACAGACCCCTGAAGGGCACGTCAGCGAGGCTTCAGACGAAACCATCCCAGAAGACGACGTGGTCGACCAGGCAAGGAAGCTAAGGAAACTAGTCAGGTACGTCAGCGAGATCGAAGCACTGGAATATCAACGAGAGCAGCTTCTCCAGCAGGCCGCTGCGCGCGCCAGGGCAGATGAAGCCGACCTCGCCATAACCAGAGCGAAGGCGCACAAGCAGAAGTTACTCAAGGAAATTCAACAGTTGCAAAAGTTTGGCGCAATCAGTAACGAGAACAAGGAGACAGTCATCATTGACGACGAGCAGGACAACTTCGAAGCCTTCGATCCAACCTCTCCATTGTCCAGGGAGTTGCAGATGCATCCCTGGCCACCGAATTACAAGCCCAGAATCCCACCTTTCGACGGAAAGTCAGACCCCAAGAAGTTCATAGCGAACTATGAGACGGCCATATACTCCGCAGGAGGAGATGCCCGCACCCTGGCGAAGTCGTTCATCCTTTCAGCGCAAGACATAGCCAATGGTTGGTTCAATTCGCTCAAACCATTATCAGTAAAGTCCTGGCCGCAACTAAGAGCAGACATCCTGGCAAACTTCGAGGGTTTTCATCTAAGGGCCAAGACAACAAGAGACGTCCTGAACTGTGTCCAGAAGGAGGGAGAATCACTAGCTGAATACTTGGAAAGATTCATTCAAGTCAAAGCACAAGTACCGAGCATACGGGACAAAAACGGTCATCGCTGCTGCAACTGAGGGCCTGGCCATAGGGCAGTGTGCAGCACATTTGGCTCGAGAACCTCCCGGCTCAGTCCACGAGCTTTTCGACACAATGCGACGTTTCGCCAGAGCAGAAGAAGACTTCAGAAGAAGAAAGGAGCAGATGCAAGCATCAAAACCAGCACCACAGAACACCAGGCAAAACATAGATCAAAGGGGCGCCAGGTCATTTCGCCCAGTGCACAACATGCAAGAGGCAACTGACCGTACGACAGCAAACAATCAGTATGCTCCCGGTCCCCAATGGGCCGATTCTGGTCATCAACAGCGAGGCGAAAGGACCGAAAGGGGAGGCCGCGGAGGGCGCACAACCCAAGGAAGAAATAGAGCCCCCCGGCCCCCTTTTTGTTTATTCTGCGGCGAAAACATGGGCCATACAACGAAAGAATGCAAGTACGGAAAAATGGCGAAGGAACAGAAAGAGCGAAACGATGCGGCTAACCGTGAGTCGCAAGTTTAAGCATGTCTTTCACAATGCAAGCAACTATTACCAAAGACGTGCAACGCCGGATTTGCATATCATCGGTTGGGGTTTGTGCATCAAAACCCGTTAGCTTGGCAGTTCGCTTATCCACAGAGCCAAGTAGTCACTAACAGTCCGAGTTCATCGGCACCAGCTCCAACCATTCCACAAAGCGAACAGCAAAATTCTAGCGCCTAGGCAAGCAGTGGACAAGAAGGCTCCAGGGAGCTACAGATCATGAACACTGTCCTACCGACAAAGGGTCACATCTTCGCAATCACCGGAGGATCAAATCAAGAGCATACGAGCAAGAGGGCGAAGAAGGATTTCGAAAGGAGGGTACTAACCGTAACCCCCAGGCCACCGCTAAATAGACCAGCGTGGGCCACGACGCCAATCACGTTTGATGAACAAGACTTCCAAGTCAGAGATTTTCCGCATACCGATGCCTTCGTCGTAACAGCGAACGTCGCCGGTTACACCTTACACAACATACTAGTGGACAACGGCAGCTCCGCCGATATCTTGTTCGCAAAGGCATTCGAAGCAATGGGCTTCGACAAAAGAACAGTGGAACCAGCAGGAAACCCCCTATACGGCTTCGGAGGCAAGAAGGTCGACGCCGTAGGAAAGAAAAAAAATACCAGTATCCTTCCACGAGGGTAACCGCGTTCGCACAGAAGACATAACCTTCGACATTGTCAACATTGAGTACCCATACACAGCCATATTCGGCAGGGGCACCATCAACAAGTTCGACATACTCATAAGACAAAATTACCTGTGCATGAAGATGCCATCACCTTTCGGGGTAATCACAGTGCATGGCGACCAAATCGCCGCGAGAAGAATCGAAGGAAAGCCAACCCCAGGGTACAGCATAGTAAACGAAGTCACCAAACCTAAGGAGGTGGAGAGGGAGTCAGAAAAGGAAACAAAGCGCGCGAGGCCAGCAGACAAGCATGGCAAAGAGAAAATATCGCTTTCGCCCGAAGACCCTTCGAAAACAGCCTTCATTGGTTCGAACTTGGAGCGGGCCGAAGCAAAAAAGCTGGCAGACTTCCTCAGCGCCAACAGCGAAGTATTCGCATGGTCAGCATCGGATTTGAAGGGCGTGAAACGCGACCTGGCACAGCATAACCTAAACGTCAACCCCGAGGCCAGGCCCAGAAAATAGAGGCTCAGGAAAATGTCGGACGAAAGGGCGGAAGGTGCGAAGCAAGAAGTCCAGAGATTGTTAGATGCCGGGGTCATAAGACCCGTACAGTACCCGGAATGGCTAGCCAATGTGGTGATGGTGCGAAAGAGCAACGGAAAATGGCGAATGTGCGTTGACTTCACAGATTTAAATAAGGCATGCCCCAAGGACCCGTTTCCGCTGCCGCGAATAGACACCCTGGTAGACATCGCCTCAGGATCCGAAATGCTCAGTCTGCTAGATTGTTTCTCAGGTTACCATCAGATATGCTGAATCCGGACGATGAAGAGAAGACAAGCTTCATAACCCCCGGAGGCACTTATTGTTTTCGCAGAATGCCCGAAGGATCAAGAAATTCTGGGGCTACATTCTCGAGAATGACAGCAACGGTATTTAAGGAGCAGATAAGAAGAAACCTCGTCACCTATGTCGATGACATCATTGTGGTCAGCAAGGAAAAAGGAAGCCATATCTCGGATTTGAAAGAAACATTTGCGAACATCAAGTCTAGCGGGTTACGATTGAACCCGGAAAAGTGTATCTTCGGCATAGAAAGAGGAAAGATGCTTGGCCGCCTCGATCTCCATCAAAGGAATCGAGGCAAACCTAGAAAAGATCGCAGCAATCATCAACATGCAGCCCCCTAGAAATCGAAAACAAGTGCAACAACTGACTGGAAGGCTAGCCGCGCTAAACAGGTTCATATCTCGCTTAGCCGAAAAGGGGCTACCTTTCTTCAGAACTCTCAGAACTCAGACCCTTTCGAATGGGGGCACCAGCAGGAACAGGCATTTAATGACCTTAAAGCTTACCTCGCCAAAATGACAACATTGTCTTCGCCTTCCCCGAAAGCAACCCTACTCTTATACCTCGCGGCATCCCCAACAGCAGTCAGTGCGGTCCTAATAGAAGAAAAGGAGTCCGAGGGTAGACTTCGCCAGTTCCCAATCTACTTCATTTCGAAAGCATTGGCGGGGGCCAAACTCAACTACTCCGAGCTGGAGAAAATTGCATACACGGTTGTTATGGCATCTCGGAATTTAAAACCCTACTTCCAGGCACACAATATTAAAGTTTTATCTGCGCAACCACTAGAAGCATTGTTCAAAAATCAAGAAGGAGCCGGCAGAATAGCGAAGTGGGCAGCGGAGCTGAACGAATTTGTCATCGATTATGAACACCGCTCAGCAATCAAGTCCCAAGCCCTCGCTGATTTCATAGCAGACTGGACCCTATCAGCAGACAATTCAGCCATGCAGTTCAAAGAGGCCACCTGGGCAGTTCTTTGCGATGGCGCATGGGGCGTGACTGGAGCAGGGGTGGCTGCAATTCTGATCCCACCGTCAGGACTGAAACTCAGATACGTAGCCAGATTGAACTTCCTGTCAACAAACAATACTGCAGAATACGAGGCGGTCTTATTGGGCCTTCGCAAATTAAGAGCTCTGGGAGTACGAAGGTGCATCATCAAAACGGACTCAATGGTAGTGTCAGGATAAATAGAGAAAGATTTCGCAACAAGGGAACCCGAACTAACCAAATACCTGGCAGCGGTAAGATCAATGGAGAAGCATTTCGTAGGGTTTTCGGTCAAACACATACCTAGGAACGAGAACACAGAGGCAGACGAACTGGCGAAAGCAGCGGCTCAAGGAATAGAATTGCCTCCGGACGTATTCTTTCAGCAGCTAACCATTCAGTCCATCAAGGAAGAGGAAGACAACCGAAGTTGGTACATGCAATTGTGGGCGAAGACTGGAGGACCCCCATCCTCGCTTTCATCAACGGAACGTTCGAACCGCAAACGAAGCAGGAGACTGAACGCTGGGTCGCCAAAACCAGGTTTTATTCAGTAGTCGCAGGCGACCTGTACAAATAAGGTGTTGTAGCACCTATGCTGAAATGCATAAGTAGAGGAGAAGGCACATAGAGGACCTCACAAAATAGCACACAGGGCAATGAGGCAAGGATTCTACTGGCCAACAGCAGCAGCCGACGCGAAGGAGCTAGTTCAGCGTTACGAAGGATGCTAGATGTTCGCTAAAAAGCAAGATAGGCCTGCGAACCCAACTCGGTCGATCATACCGACCTGGCCGCTTCAGAGGTGGGGAGTCGACATCGTGGGTCCGTTACCCACAGCCCCAGGAAATGTTCACTTCGCAGCAGTAGCATTAGAGTATTTCACAAAATGGGTCGAAGCCAAACCACTAGCGAGAATAACCTCGGGCACCATGATCAGTTTCGTCTGGCAAAGGATAGTCTGCCGCTTCGGAGTACCTTCCAGAATCACAGTAGATAATGGAAAGCAGTTCGACTCAGCAGAATTCAAGAACTTCTGCGAAGAGTTAGCCATCCAGATCAACTTCGCATCAGTTTATCACCCAGCATCAAATGGAGCGGTGGAAAGAGCGAACGGCCTAATCTTTGAGGCTTTGGCCAAGTCACTGTTCGACGCGAAGAAAGGGAAATGGCCTCAGGAACTCGTCACGGCCGTCTGGGGTCACAACGTCTCGCAGTCAAGAGCGACCGGCTTCACCCCATTCAGGTTGTTGTTCGTGGACGAAGCTGTAACCCTAGAGGAACTAAAACTCGGATCTTTTCGCACCCTCGTGGCGGCAAACACACCAGTCAGCAGGTATGTGGACCTGGAAGCTATCGAGGCGAACAGGTTACAAGCGGCAAGCAACTTAGACAAATACCACGCTGAAACAAGGAGTCGGGCGAGACAAGAAGATTCTAAGGAAAACATCCGCACGGGAGACCTGGTCCTCGTCAGGCACAACGACAAGCAAGGGAAGGTCCAACCTCAGTGGTACGGGCCCTTCATCGTCGCGAGTAGCCCAAGCGAAGGCGTGTTCCACATTCGAACCGAGGAAGGGACGGAAAGCTCACACATATACAACACCGACAACCTTCGCCGATTCTATCCCTGAGCCACGGCTCTGTAATTTTCACCTATTCGCTATTTATGTAATCTTATTCGCAAAACATGCTGTATCTCAAAATGAGCTGAACGAAAACGTCATAACTATTTGGTAGGGGATCAGAGCCCCTCATTTTGCGCAAACAGACTCCGCGAAAACCGACAGCACGAGCGCTCAAGCACATCTTGCGAATCAAAAGCCGCATCACCTAAGGGTGCTAGCCGAACAAGGCTCAACTAAAATGCTTCACGCCCAAGCACATCGCGCGAGAAAGCGTTAACCACCCAAGGGTGCCACCGAGCAATTGGATTATGTCTAAGGGCACTAACCTCATTAAAAACGAGGAGAACTGTTGTTGACGGCCACAAAGGACAGAACAGCACGGCGTTCTGAACTCAAGTGAAAAGACCGACAGATAGGCGTTTCGAAAAAAGGAACCTCCTAGGAGGCCCTTATATCAAAACAAGACAAAGAAACAAATTTCGGGTTGCTAACTAAACAAACGCAAACCCACGCATTAGCGAAGTAAGCGCTTAAAGTGGAAAGAAAAACCAAAAATCAACGCCCAAGGAATAAACGGAGCCCCCAGGGGCATAGCAGGGGACAACGAAGGACAGCAGCTTAAAAGCTCAAATCTGCGCAATGAAACCCGCGATTCGATTCACCAGCCACAACAACCACATTAAAAACACAACTACCAAGAGTAAAGAAGCAGCCAGAAGGCAGGGGCACTATAAAAGGGGAACCTAGAGGCTTACCCCCTGCATAGAGAACAGTAAGAAAGGCCAAAGAGAGTCGCTAGCACACTAGGGTTGAGAGGAATCAGGAGTCAGCCGGGCGCGAGCAGCCCAGGTCTCCTATCCGCATAAGACAGTCCACCAACAGACTGAGAAAGGAAAGACACCAAGTAATCATTAGCCTCAGTAGCAACGAATAAAAGTTTCGCAAGGCAATGCACCAAAACTAGCGGCTATCCGGGCAATCGCGCCGCAGCTTAGCCTACAACCATGCGAAAGCAAAAAGAGCGGCAAATTGCCAAGCTCGTAGGGTTGCGAGGCATCAGGATAAACCCACCGAGGATGCACCCGTACAACACCAGCGCCGATTCTCACAGGAGTGCACGCTGAGAAAGAATGTCCGCCAGATATTCGCTAGCTCCGATCGCGGCGAAGGGCAAGATCGCAAGACGATGCATCGAGGGAGGGGCTATCCAGCAAGTCGCGCCGCCTCGCATTCCGTCCCTTCAACTTGGCTCCAAGCAGCGAGAACTGCTGGGAGGATTAGTGACATACAGCGAAACCAGTCTAGAGGGGCTGTTCCCCTTTTCGCTATAGCGAATGTAAACTCGCCCAACCCCTCTAGACTAGGAGGGGAGGGGGCCTTTTTAAGAAAGATGATACAAATAAGCCTAGAGGGGCTGTTCCCCTTTTCGCTATAGCGAATGTAAACTCGCCCAACCCCTCTAGACTAGGAGGGGAGGGGACCTTTTTAAGAAAGAAGAAATAAACAAGCCCAGAGGGGCTGTCCTCCTTTTCGCTATAGCGAATGTAATTCAGAAAAACGTTCAACAATTTCAAACGGCAGCAACCGAGCTGGAACAAAGAGGCGTTGGATAAACCACGCAAAAAATATAACGAATGGAATCGAGCGTTAAATACAGAACAAGAACCAAGGAATGGTAATGTATAATAGCTTCGGTGAGCTCGAGTCTCGCCTAAACTTATTGTTCGGGTTTACAAAAATAATTGAAACGTCGCTCCTCCATCGGAACAAAACACTCCTCAGGCTCTTCCTTCATAACAAGTGTAGCCGAAGCCAGGGCACGACGTTGTTTTCGCTCACAGAGGACCGAAGGGTCAAAGCTCCTGTAAAAGTCGAATAGCGCATGCAAAGTCAAATTATAGTTCAAGACGCGACCAGAAAGGAAGCGCCCTAACGAACAACCAATGTGCCGCCGATACTGCGTACCACGAACCGCCGCCAACCACAAAATTACCGCAGCGAATAGTTAAAGGATAAACTTCCTCTGGCTGACCAGGCCCTTCCGCGGGATCCTGCGCCACCGACAGTAACACAGTAAGTTGGTATCACTTTACAATAGCCTGGCTCACAACCCGAGCCAGATTAGGTCAAATCGATCTCTCAGGCATTCGCTGCCGGGCTTCTCACCGCCTCTTCAGTCTGCGCGGTCTCCAGAGTTTCTTCGGTAGGGGGTGGGCGCAGCGCCACCAGAAGCACTTGCTTCGTGAGCATCTCGAGCGGCGAGGTAGGCTCTTACTTTCTCCTTTATCGCCGCTTGCTCCTCCGGGGCCTGACAAATCCAAGAAATCACATTCGATGAAAAAAGCGAAAGACATCGATTTGACAGGCAAATGAAAAGTCACCTTCCCACGGCTAAGGGCGGCGCGAAGCAGGGCGATATCGCGCCCCCCGGGCGCCAGAACCCCTCGAAGAAACGGATAGCAGCGTCGTTCACAGCAGTTGAAGGGTTCCAGTAGGCTTTCGGCTCCTTCACCTCAACTGAGCCAAAGTGCTCGCACGAAGAATCCTGGAGAGATTGAGCGAAGGCCCGGAGGGACTCAATGGAGGCGTACTCACGCCCAACAGCCATGAGGTCGCCAACCCCGCGCAGCTCATCAGCGAACCACGCAAGGAAACGATCCATCAGAACGTCGGTGGGCGGCGCGGTTTCCTCGCCGACACTCAGGAGAAGATCCTTGAATGCGTCAACGACCTTCTGCGCTTCGGTGGAATTGTTCCGCCGCTCCTCCTGCCGAGTCTGGCGCAGAGTCTCTAGGCCGGCCCTGGATTTCGAGGCCTGTTCCTCGGCAGAAGCCAACTTCTTCTCGACCTCAGCGGCGGTAGCCTTCGTGGCCTTCAGGTCTCGCTTAAGCCCATAAATTCGTTCGTCCCGAGTCTTCAGCTTGCGCTCAAAGTTTTGGCGCTGCACGAGAGCCATCTTCTGGAGTGTTCGACCAAGGAGAGCGCTCTGCACGAAAAAACGAGTCATACGCGAAATCGCAAAAACAAACGCGTGTGGAGGCAGTTAAGCTTACACTGATGGAGTATAAGTTGATGGCTTCAGTGAAGTCGATGTCGGAGCTGTGCAGCAAGTCCTGCTCCTGGTCCGGGGCACCGAAGGCACCTAAGCATGCGTCCGCCAGCGCAAGGCCTTCACGGCTCGGGAGCATACCTGACGTCACCAAGTTCACATTGGCGACAAGTCGAGAGCCCGATGGCATCCCTAGAGAATGAGCAATTCGGTAAGTCTCCTCTTTAGCGGGCTCATCCTCGCCAGAGGAGCTTGAACCCGAGTACACTCGCATTTCGCCACCATCAGAAACCCGAGTGTTCAGACGAAGTTCCCCATGACCGAAGAGAACAAAACATGCAGTATCTTGCGAAAGGCGCACCAAGCGATCAAAAAGTTCGAACTTACCAGTTTCGTGCCGAACACCTGGTAATTTGTGAGGTAGCAAGAGGTGGCGAAGGAACATCATTAGGCGGCGCCACCCACCCAAAAACCTTGGCCCTCTTCTGAGCCAGCTCAGAAGGGGCGGCCATTGCAGAGCGCGAAGTTTTGCGCGCCCTCTTGCCAAGGATGTCCCCGACGGACATCTTGCCGCTGCCAGCTGCGACTGAGCGTGGGTCAGCAATCTTGCTAGTGGCCATCGCTCCCGAGTCCTCGCTGCCCTGAAATCAACAAAATAGGTTAGATTAAGTGGCATAAGGAGAATGCAAACTTCGCGATGAGCGGCAGTCAGAGAAACAACACTACCGAGGATATCGAAATATGTCCATAGCATCGGGTCTTCCCCCGAACAACCTAGCGACTGCGGCGACCTAGCGGACGTGCTAGATCTCGGCCAATCCGCACGTCCGCCGGTTCGTTAAGACGAATGTCTTTTCGCTTAGCAGTCTCCAGAGCGGCAGTCCTCTTTCGCCCACGACCCCGCCCACGCCCGCGACCTCGGCCGCGAGCAGATGGGGCCGAAGTACCGGCTTCAGGCTGGGGAGTCGGATCGATCCGGTCCCTGTAATAAACGTTGAAGGCGTCAAAAATTCGATTGAGCCGCTTAACCCCAGGAAGGTAGCGTTTTTTCGCCGTATGCTCCTTCATGTTATACGGTCCCAACACGTCGTCGGCCTGGCCTTCGATGTAGCGGACATAATCGAAATCACAGTCATAGGCCCTTGGCCGCGCCCCCTGCAGAACAGGACCGCGATAGCCTCCTTTAATAGCGAACTCGGTGAAACCGGAGCCCGACTCCAGAGGCCACTGTCCCGAGGCGATCCACTCTTCAACCAGGTCACGGCTAATTTGACGCCGCGAAGTCAGAACAAACGCCTCCGAGGCAAACGAAACCGCTGGAGTGTTGGTCCTGAAAACTTCAGCTAGTCTAACCCCTCGCATGGGGGTCATCTCAGAAACAAGGATGCTGGCCTTGGAAAGACCGTTTTCCAGGGCGTCCACCACCTCATCATCAGAGCAGACTCGAATATAGAACCAAGATTTCTGTCAATCTGCCCACTTGTTGCGATATGCTGGCACAATCTGTATGGTGCCCCGGCTCTTCTGAGGAACGAAATTGTAAGAACCAATTTCCAGGCTGCCGCCGCGTACCTTTTTCTCGAACAGTTGTGCTTCGTAATACTGGGCAAAAACATCGACGTTGAGTTCGGCCCCCATCATCTTCATAGCCGCAGCGAAAACACCCAGTCGAGCGAAAGCATTTGGAGTCAGCTGATGAATCTGAATGTCAAATCGCTGCAGCACCTCGTAAACAAAGCGCTCACAAGGAAACCGTAGCCCAGCAGTCAGAAAATCTTTAAAGATAACAGCTTCATAGGGTTCAGGCCTTGGAGTCACTTCGCTCCCCGGAGCGCGGCACGCTTCGCGAGCGTGTGAACTTAACAATCCCTCAACCTGGAAGTCATCCAACGAAGTCTCCGTAACGCGCGAAGGACCCAAGTAATAAACGGGAATAAGGTCGCCCGGGGCAGATTCACCGACATCACCCGCCTCTTCGTCTATAACAACCACCTCGGTGTCCTCATTCTCCTCGATCTGCTCTTTCTCCGGTCCAGCATTACGAACTGACCCGGCTTCATGTGACCGAAGCCCTTGGCCGAAAGCAGAATCACCCCGCGAAGATGAACCGGAGGAAGAACTGGATCTGAGCCCAAACGCCGAGCCGCCCGATCGCGTCCACTAGCTTCAGAACCACTACTGTCCGAGCTCGCCATTTTTAAAACGTCGAAAAACTAGCAACCAAGACAAATAGTGCGAACTAACAGGAGCGAATACTCGATTAAAACATGACATGGGACTACAGAATAAAACGCATAATGGAATAAGAATTGAGCGAACGAGGAAAGGAAAACCAACCAGGAACAGATGAAGACACTGAGGCGAAGTAGAAGCCGAAAACACCGGGCGAAGACGGAGACCCAAGCCAAGCGCAGCCGCAGGAGCCCACAAGTGCCGGTGCAGCCCGCACCCGCGCGGCGGCCAGCCTTATATAGGCCGCCAGGAGGCGCGCGCGGGTGGAAAAGGCGGGAAGCCGAAGCGGCGCAACCCGTAGGGGCGACACGTCGCACAGCATGGAGCAACGCGCCAAAAAAAAGGTGAGCCGGCAGCAGAAAGAGTGAAACAACAGCAAAGTACCCTTCAATTCGCAAAAGTTTCACTTCGAGGGGGCCTTTTATTGTAGAGTCACCATGCGAAGGGTCCTCCTCCTACGCCAGCACGGCGATGTACCAGGCGAACGGGCCCAGGGCCAGGCAGCCGGTCCCATTCCCCCGAGGGGCTGGTGTTGGGGAGGAGTATGAGCAGGTAGCACGACCGAGAGGAGGGTGCGCGTCGTATGCAGAGGCGAGCACGTTTTCGCCCGCGCGAAGGGACATTCGACCCAGCGGGAAGCTGTGAGAGATCCGCGAGCTGCACCCTCAGGAGAATGCACCTCTGGAAATACCAAGGCACGCGCGCCCCGACTGGAGAGCTCGCCTCGGCGAGGGAAGTTTCGCAATGCCGAAAACCCTTTCGGCAAAGCGAAATGACTTTTCGCACCGGCAAGAGCGATCATCGGAAACATCCGGTCGAGGGGGCCCACCACATCCACGTAGAGTAGGTGGGCTGTGAAATGGAAATGACCAGCATACCCTCAAGGATAAGTGGGACCACGGACAAAAGTACTGAGAAGCACTCAGAGGGGTACGGACGGAATTGGCAGGAACGCCAAGGCCTCCCGGGCCTATAAATGCAGCCCGGGAGGCCAGTGGCAGGCAAGGAAGGAGTTAGCCGGCTCTCCGGCTAGCCCAAGGGTTAGTATGCTAAACCAACACACATGTTTACAATGTTGTTCCAAACACTAATTAATGCCAACATGAGTACAAGAAATAATAAGTTTGTGTTTGATATAGCTCTATTTTACAGTAGAAACAACATTTTCTAGATGCATTAGTTGGGGAGCAACTCTATTGATGAAGCTGAAGTTGTTTTAGCAAAACAATTTTAACAAAATAGGGTCTCCTAGTAAATAAAAAATGTGAACTTTTTTCATAATACCCTTCTATTTTTTCTTCTTTCTTCTTTTTTTCTTTTTTCCTCTTTCTCTCTCCTCCTTTATCTTCTCGCCTGCGTGGCACGCTTCCACCCGTCCACCGTTCGAATTCCTCTTAGTTTGCACAAGTTGCATCTTCTTTCTATCCCCTTCCTCATCTCGTCTCCTAACTCTAGCTTGCTCGGTGATTGCGTTCCAATAGCGGCGAGCTACGATCCGATGACACTTCACCATTATCGGCCTGCAAGGCCGACAACACCTCATTTGTCGTGGCCTGCCCCCCGCTCTGCCTCGTCGACATGCCTGCACGCCTCGTTTGCACGTTGAATGTGTCGGTGGCTAGATGCGAGGTGTCGATTGGCGCTTGTAATGGAGTCCCGTGGCGGGGTGTAGTTGAGACCGATGGCCACGAATGCATAAGTGTGACGGTGGTGGGATCCTCGACAAAGTCGTCAAGGCAGCGTCGACTTCACAGGCTAAGCAGCATCGATTCGGTGTCGAGTTGGTTGGGGATGGCTGGACCTGGATCTACATGCGTGGGTATCAAATCAAAAATGCTGGTTGCATATCTATATGCACAGAAGATGTAGAATCCGGCATGGAGATTCAGGCCTTGCCAGATATGCTATTACTATTTGTTTTTTGATTTCCGCGATAATTTTTCATGGTGGACCAGCTCCTCTTTAGAGGTGGGTATTATCTCTAGGGCCTGTTTGGTAGGACTTCAACTCGTCTAAAATAGATCTGGCTCTGGCTCCTTTAAAGGAGCAGTTTTATGAATGAGCAAAAGTCGTTTTAAAAATCGTTTGGCAAAACAGGAATTGATGAAAGATATGAAATGACTATAGTGCCCCTTGTTTAGTTGAATTGGTTGCCGACATGACATATCCGTGATCTCAATTTGTATATTGTTTTTAATGAACCAAGACTAAGCACGATTAGTGGTCTAAATATCTTTTTGTTTTTCTATTTTCTCTTTTTTTTCTTTTTACCTTTTTCTTCCCCTTTTCTTCCTATTCTCTCTCTACCTTACCTTATCCTTATCTCCCCATCGCAACGCACAGGATTATTCTCTCTCTACCTTATCCCTCTCCGAGCACAGCCACGGCCCATGGAATTCCTCTGTCCCTCATCGCATCGACCTCCACTCCCCCCCGCGCCGCCCTTGGCGCCCCTGCCCGCGCACCAACTCACCCCCGGTGGCCTTGCGTCCCCAGCCCAACGGCGACCCCTGCCCGTCGGCCGCGCATCTTGGCAGTCACGAGACCCCCGGTAGCTTCGCAGACTCCGGCGACCATGGCAACCCGCACTGCAGCGGTCCTCTAATCCTCTCGGTTGCCATCACGGCCGCACCCAAGCTCCGTCTTGCAGTCGCGGCCACACCCAAGTCTCGTCGTCGCAACAGCACTCAAGCTCCGCATCGCCGTGTTGCCAGCTGCGCCTTGTCGTTCGGCCACCATCGATGGACAACCACGCGCGTGCACAGAGGGGCATATCAGGATGAGGCCTGGCATTGGCAAGGACAGAGGTGGGAACAGGTGAAGCTTGTTTTTTCGGCTCCATCTCCTCATAACTGCTTCGGTCACTGCGTTTCCTAAGATTTGCAGCCGGAGCACTTCCCTTCGAGGCCTTTTGGTTGATCAATCGTAAAAACGGCTCTAGAACCTGGCCAGGGAGTTGTACCAAACGACCTCTAATTTTCCGCTGATCTCCTTCACATCTGCGCTTGCAATGCGGTGCTCCCTGCCTCCAATGACATGTTAAGCTGCTGTATGATGACATGTTAAGCTGCAATTGACCTGCTTTGGTTATTCGATTTATAGTGGGCACATACAAAATCGTATACTTGCACGGACGGAGAAAATCTATTTTTTATTCGATTATATAGCTCCTTTTTTTATTCGATTTGGATCTTTGGTTGATTTCTTGTTTCCTTCTCTTTGCCCCATGCTATTGTTAGCCTGTGTTCCATAAGGATTTAAGTCTCCACAGCTTAGATTCAAAGTAAATTTGCACTGGACGTGGGCCATATGAATTCCTGAGTGAACACGGTACGTAACAATCGATCCAATAAATAGACCAGACCAAAAAGATGCAACAAAAAGAGGAGAAGAAATTTTGCCTTTTATAAGTATTAGGGATAGAGGATAGATATAAACTGGCACACAAATAATGAACGGGACTCCATGTCCAGATAGGAGACATGGCCACGAAGCTAGAGTTTTTTTTTTGGCAAATCTAAGAAACGATTCGCTCTTTTAGTATTATATATTATCCAAAACAGATCCGATCGTTGTCGAGTATAATTTAGGACTCTAGCCTTGGATGGAAATAGGGACTTTATTTAGATTAGAATTAGAATTCATAGCTATCTAGTCATCTAAGCCCTCATATAAGCATGGGATATATATTGTCCGCACAAAAAAAACTCTTAATTAATTGTTTGGTAGTTGAAGGAAGACCGACAAAAAAAATAGATGGACAAAAAAAATGGGCTGAAATTTTGCCTCTTTATTATTAGGTATAGATAACTGAATAAGGTAATAACCATATTAGCCTAGGATCTCTCACTCATGTGATTTTGACCTGATATTGCTCAATAAAACATCATCTCGTGCATTTTGATAGACATATTGTTTACTCTGTGTGTTCTTAGGCAAACAAGAACAGATAATTAGATATCATAGTAGTCAATCAGTATGTGTATTTTTTCCCTTGTCTTTAAAATTGAAAATTTACTCCATTAATGTGCATGCAGGATATCTGGCGCCATATACATTCTTTATTGCCAATGGATGCAACTGCTCGTGCTGCTTGCCTTTCTCACACCTTTCTAAGCTCCTGGAGATGTTATCCCAAACTAACTTTGAGTTCGCTAACGGTTAAGGCACGTAGCAGAAGTTTAAGTTGCAGAATCGACAACATCCTGCGAAATCACTCAGGAATTGGCTTGAAGATATTGAGGCTTCATTTAAGTAATAATCAATACGATTGCTTTCCTTATGTCGACAGATGGCTCCATGATGCTGTTACACTAGGGATTGAAGAGCTCAGCATTAGACTATATAAAAAGTACAGCTTCCCCTGCTCAGTTTTATCTGTGGGGGTTAGAAATTCAATTCGGTCTCTTGATCTTTACTCTTGTACCTTCCGTCCCACGACTGAACTAGGCACCTTCAGAAGCCTAACAAGAATGCGTCTGTGTTCGGTGTGTATCACGAAGGATGAATTAGGGTGCCTTCTTTCCAACTCTCTTGCTTTGGAGCGTTTGGAGCTTAGTGATTGCAGTGAGATAATTTCCCTTAAGATACCTTCCATGATGCAACAGCTCACCTACATGTGTGTTCTTGGTTGCCGTGCTCTGCAAATTATAGAGAACAAAGCTCCAAATCTCTCCAATTTTACCCTTCTCGGAGATGCTCCAAAGGTCTCGCTTGGATATGCATCGCAGAAGATGAAGGTCTTGGGCTTGTTTCGTGAGAATGCCATATATTATGGCCGTGTTGAGCTTCCATCCATTATGCCAAATCTTGAGTCCCTTTCTTTAGGTTCGAGCCATGAGGTATACTTCAGAGTATCAATAGATCCATATGATCGACACTAGTTATCATTATATATCCTTTATGTGCAGGTGTATATGCATAATAAATCTGAACTTGACATATTTGTTGTTCAGGTGGATATACCAATGCTGCCTACCAAATTTGTCAACCTCAAGCACCTGAGCATTCAGATTACTTCAACGACCTTGTCCCCAGACTATGGTTATTTTTCTCTGATTTCTTTTTTGGATGCTTCTCCTTCCTTGGAGACTTGGCGGCTGGAGGTAAGGTGGTGTCCATCCTATATATCCAACAAATTAATATATGGTGTGACTCAATAATTTAGGCACATTCATTGATTCAATTATCTGGTTTGACAATGTCTTAGGTTCCTGAGATAGTAGATATGGGGCATGAGATGGTAGGTTCTTCTTCGCATTTGAGGCAGCTGCCTGAGCGGCACCACGACCACCTCAAGACTCTGGAGATGATAGCATTCAACTCCACAAAGAGCCTAGTTGAGCTAACATGCTGCATTGTCAAGAGCGCAGTCTCACTCGGCGCTTTTTACATTCGACACATTTCGTGGTGATGGTAGGTCTCCATGTTGCTTTCGGAGGGTATGGGCATTCGCTATAGCAAGTTTGTGGTGGAAGAAGCATGCAGGACGGTGGCAGCTATACGAAGGTACGTTGAGGATAAAGTTTTGCCGACGACTAAGCTGACTGTTCTGGAGCCTTGCACACGGTGTCACGCCAACGCCTTTGACAATTCTTAGGCTTAGGCAGGCAGATGTTGCAAGTTGCTGCCTGCTGCCGGTGCTAGGATTGGAGGGTTTGTGCGGCCATGTGTAATAATTTTTGTTTAGTTACTACTCCCTCCGTCCCAAATTATTAAATCGTTGGGAGGCATGCACGAAGACAAGGTACCCTATGAAATCAAGTATCTGGGGACAGCTACTCTCTATCCTCTTTCCCGAATTGATGCGGTGACGAGTGGATGAGAATAGGCCAGGTGGGATGGGGTCATCGGTCAGGCAGCATGCAGGGCTGGACCATAGGTGTAGGACCCATGCACAGGAGCCTAGACGACAGATAATTTGGGACACGGTACTGACGCTAGAACGACAGTTAATATAGGATGGAGGGAGTATATCTTAGTGAACTGTCCCTGTTTACCGCTGCTCGAAGGACTAGGTTAAAGCGCGACCTGTCGCGTAGAACGCCGAAGGCGCGACCCAGCCCCCGGTTAAATTTTGACAGCGTCGCACCAGCTTCCGTGCGACAGCGCCGCGATAGTCTCCGCGTGGCATCTTGAACCACCAGCCGCCAAACCTGAGGGTGTCATCTTACACGGACGTGGTTTACAGCAAAGGGAGTGGACACGTGTTGATTAACGCAAGTAGGAACTGTGCCACGATGTTGCAGAAATATTTTTCCCCCGGTCGAGCGTGTGACCCATGCCCTCCAACTACCATGACTAACGTCAGCTGACACATAAAAACAAGCACAGCATTTTCTTTGAACCACCGTAACTTTTGAATATTGTATCAGTTTTTTATTCATTCATGTTTTTAACGTTACGAGACGAATAAAAGTAGATCTCACTTATCTATATTTTAAAAATTTTAATTTTAGCATCAATTTATATGTATATTGTAACATCCCTGTTACCAAGTAGCCAAAAATCTCAACTTTCAAAAACTTTTTCGAAAGCTAACCCATGCTTGGTGAGTGTCATGTAGGAAATCCTCTTTTAATAAGTGGAATTAGCTCCTATGCATCATTAGAGGCATATGCATTTAAGCTTTCTCTAATTTATACCATGTGATTTGGTTTTTCTTCGGAATTTCTTGTGATGCTCTTTTTCCTCTTGTTAAGTTGTTGGTGACATGTGTGCAACCAAGTGGGGCCCACCCCTGACCAGACCCTAGGATACCTTAAGTGGACCCCACCCAGCAAGGTATATGTATATGTACATATATGTGTACACCTAGTAGCTAGCCTTGTAAAGAAAAATGGAAAAAAAAAGGAGAAGGGAGGGAGGAAACCAACCAGCCCGGTTGGCTCGGCCGCCTGCAGCCCAGCCCCACCCGGCCGCGCCTTCTCGCGGCCTGCACGCTGCTAGCCGGCCAGTGACAGCGGCCCGGCTAGCGCCCGTGCCCCCCTTTTTCTTCCCCAGCGGCCCGGCTAGGCGCAAAGGCCCGCTGGCGCCAAGACGCGCGCCCCCTTTTCTCCTCACGGCGCCGATGACAGGCGGGCCCGAGGACCCCACGTCATCCCCTTCCTTTTTCCCCTTCCCCTCGCTTTTTCTTCTCAGCCGAGGCCGTCGACGCCAGAAGGGAAAACTGACCATCTCGGCCGTCCCCTCGTTTGAATCGCCCCAGCGCCCCTCGGATGAGTCGCCACGTCCGCGCCTCCCCACGCCGACGCACGGGTCACGACAAGCCGCACCCATGGGCCCACCGTGGTGAGCGCCACCGCAGCGCCGCCCACCTTTTGCCGGCGCCGCTCCACGGAATTGGACGCGCCCGCGCCCTCGACACCATCCCGCGCCCTCCAAAACCCCTAGCCCGACACGTGGATGGCCTCCACGTGCCCCCCGGCACCGTACGCCGGCCCACCGCATTCCATGGGTCGGCCGCCTATAAATGGGGCACCTCCAAGTGCCCCTAGCTCTCTTCCGCACCCTGGGCCGGTGGCACCAACCACACCACGCCATTCCGAGGAGAGGAGGGCCGTGAAGGGAAGACGACCCGGGAGAGGAGCCGGGCCGCGGAGCCGCTGAGCCGCCCGGGCTGCTCCACCGTTCCACCTCGCCGAGCCGGAGGAGGAGGCAGGCCCCGATCGATTACGACGGCGCCCGCGGCCACGGCCCCGACACGCCATCGCCGAATCGCCACCGCCTCCACCATCCTTGCTCCACCAACACCGCCGGTGAGCCCCCCACACCACCGGCGTCGCGCTTTCTTCTACCCGACGGCCAAGACGACGCCCGGCGCACGGGGCTGGGTGAACGTGCGGCAAGATCCGCACGCCGGCGCGGGGACCACCGTGGCGAGGTCGCTTTTCCGCTTCGCCTCGCCTGACGCCCGGCGGCGGGTGGCGAGCTGGCTGCCGCCACGCACCCGCCGCCAGCCATTTAGCCAAAAGGCCCTATCGCCCCTGCCCGCGAGCCGCCGCCGGAAGTTTCCACCGTCAGGCGTCGGGGCGGAGCGACTCGCGCGTTTGACTAAGAGCGCCGGGCGCAAGGCTGCCCGTGGGCGACTCCGACCCACTCTGATTGCAGGAGAGAGGGCGCTCGGCTTTTTTTTCACCCAAGCCGCAACTGCCTGGCCGCTGGTCCGCGTAAGATGACCTTGCCGCCCGTGGCCACCCGAGGGCCTCCGCACCGCCCTTCTGCGGCGTATTCCGGGAGTCGCCCGAGCACCCTAGATGCCGCAGACAAAGACACCGCGAAGCCCACCGGTGCCGCGATCCTCCCGTCATGGCCGGCCACGGCCATGCAAACATCGACGCTGGGAGGCCAAAACCCCGAGGGGCCATGGAGTTTTTCTCCGGAGCCGGGCGGAGCTCCCTAGCTCGATCGCCACTGCCACCCGAACGCACGGCCGGCCGGAACGCCGGGGGGAGAATGGAGGGAGGGGGAGAAGGAGAAGAGAGGGGGCCGGGCCGTGCGCCCGGTGCACCGTGGAACCAAGGAGAGGGGGGGAAAGAGAAAGGCGTGGTCCACCATGGCCGGGGCCGGGTCCACAAGACACCCCGGCACCGCGTCCACCGTGGACCTGCCTCGGCACCAGGCCATTGGAGGCCCAAGTGCCGCCATGGAGGCGGCACCTGTGAGGCCGACACGTGTCCGGGCCGGGCCGACCCAACTCGGCCCCTCGATCCGCCCGGCTCCAGCCCACTCCGAGCCCGGTCGGCGTTGGACGGATTGACCCGGTCAACGTTGACCGCTGACTGTGCCCAATTGCCGCTGACTCAAAGGTTGAACCAGCCAATGAAGGACTGCCACGTGTCACCTGTTTTTAAATAAATAAAATGAATTTTCCCTTTTTCCTTTTTCAGAAATGATATTAATCCTCGGAAAATCATAATAAATCCATTTTAACTTCGAAAAATATGAAATCAGTGTCCAAATTTTTCTAAAAATGATCTCTAGGTCATAGGCTTATCCATGAGTGCATTTGCTTCTTTTGGTTTTTAGTTGCTTCTTTGTGCACCTCTATAGGGGGCCGCTAAACGCGGTGTTATGTCACGCTTTTCGAGACGGAGGAGAGCCGACCGAGGAAGGAGAGGACTACGAGTACACCGAGGACCCGGGAGACGACCCGACTGCAGGTGCCACGTCCCACCCAACCTCTTAGCCCCTATCTAGACATGCAATAACTAGAAATGCTAGCGCTCTATTAATTGTTGCTTGCTCTTTGTTTATAGGATGCATGGTAGATTGTTTGAATCGACCTATGCCTTGTCGAAACCGATCCCCGCATACCCATTTGCTAGGATTAGACGTGCGCTTATCATGTTTATCTTGATGCTACTCACTTATTACTATCTTTTTGTTAATGTATCATGATTGTGAGTGGCCGAGGTACGTGGTGCCGAAGATGTGGAAACCTTAGGGACTTTGGGAGAGATCTTGGCGTGAGTCTTGGGTGTGTAGAGAGGGTTGTGTCGATCGGGCGGGATTTAGGGCAAGTCATGAGGACGAGCCATGCCGGGGAGTGTGATCTGGGCATTCCCCACATGAGAGTACCTGTGGGCGGGTATATGTGTTGGAAGAAGGTTCCGGGAGGAGTGCCTTTGTGGTACGAATCGCGGGGACGGGGGGAGGTGTTTGTTGAGGCACGGGGCAATGGGCCCCTCGTGAAGATGTCCCTGTCTAGTCACCCCTAAGGACCGGTATGTTGTGAGAACCGGTTCATAGGACCACTCGTGCACACCACTCGTTCCCGATGGGCGGGGAAACGACTTGATCGGTTAGTCGGCCCCCCCGCCATTACTACTAGTTTGTCGGGTGATAGTGTAGGGAGGTGCGGGTGTCGAGACCCACACCCTCCCGAGAGGCAGCGTGGTGCCCCACGGGATCCCGGCGCCACGTCTCCGCCTCTCGGCGTTTGGTGGACTCGGGGTGTCCCGGAGTCGAGTGGTAGGATGGCAATGGGCGTTAGACGGCGGCTTCGAGACGCCCCTAGACGAGGCGCATCGCCGATGATGGTGATCTTGTGGTTCGGTGTACGCACTCGCAGAGTTGATCGATCTATACGTATAGCCGTGTCCACGATTCACGGACATTCCTATGTTTTCCCCCCTCATGATTAGCGAAGCGGAGTCCTTTTCTCTTCTCTTCCCCGGGTGTGGTGTTATCCGGCCTAGGGCCGTTGAGGCGAGGAGGAGCGGGAGTCTTCCTCGTCGACTTGAGTGAGAGTGTGGTGTGATATGTGGATGGTTATGGATGGGATGGATGGGAGGAGTATGGATATAGACGGGTTAAAACTTGACAAATACCATTTAATTATGTTAATGCATAGGAAACCCGAGCCTCAATTAGGACTCTTGATTACCCTTGCATCCACCTACCATATAGCAAGCTTCATTCATATGGGTGGGATTAGTGGCCGCACAAATCGTCATCGATACATTATGGTTCAGGGGAAAACATCGAGTGGGAGACCGACGAGGATGACGAGGAGGAATAGGAGTCTCGTGCTACGCGCAAGTGGATGACGTGTCGATCCGCTTCTACCTACCTCATGCTTTTTCCGTATGTGTGTGTGTGAGTGTGATTCCGCCTTGTTGGCGATGTAATAAAGTACTTAAATCTTGCTACTTGTACTCTTTAAGTTAATCATTCCATTTGTATGCGCACTTTGATCCGCCTGATTTGACGATGATGGTGATGAGCCCATCGAGGCCATCGCATTATTGTACGAAACCTGGCTTTTCCCTTCGTGGAAAAAAGCGGGTTGTTTCATATATATGCTAGAAGATTTATAACAGTAGTTTCTACCATGTAATACTAAACTTGCTACTCTAAAATATAATATTTTTATGTTGTATGCACGCGCTTGTTATCATGCAAATATAATAAATCTGTTATATAGTATTTACGTAAAGGACAGGGATTTCGCGCGTTCCAGAAGCGCGTGACCCCAGGCAGGTGCAGTGACTGAGCGGGCGCACGACCAGGCAGGCACAGTGACTGGACAGACACTCGCGACCCACTCTGTGCATGCAGCCGACCAACACCCACGCCCGTGATAGCCAGCACAAGTACCCTGCACAAAAATCTAGAAAAGCAAAACACTTTGTTTAAATTGCTATAAATTTTAAATATTGTATCTATTTTCAATTCTGTTTGCACCAGTATATTCTACGTGATAAAGCGAACAAAACTAGACCCCACTTGCCTATATTTCCAAGAATTTATTTTTTTTAGCAATTTAAGTGTGTTAGGAGATTTATAGAATATGTTGCTACCATGTAATACTAAACTTGCCACTTCAAAACTAAACTAAATTTTTTTACTCGGTATGCATGATTGTTCCCCATGAAAATATAATAAATTTGTATATAGTATTTACATAAAGGTACTAACCCCTAAAAGAGAGAGCAAACTAAATAAAACAAGACAAGTTATGATCTAGAGGGATTATCAAAATAAACATTGCATAAGCTGGGCAAAGTTATTATACAATACATTACAACAAACCAGGAAACATGACTTGCTGCCAAGTAAAGGCATGTAAAAAAAAATAAGAGTAGTGGCACAAAACAAGATAAGCCGCAAACCTAGGGGCACATTATTAAAACAAGCATTGCATAAGCTATCAACTAGAGGGGCGAAGTTACTATATGATTCACTGTATGAGCCAGGAAACATGATTAGCTGACTAATGGAGGGATATTTATTAAGAAAAAGAGAGAAGACTAGCGGTCTAAAATAAGATAAGTTGTATCATGAGAGACAAATTATTAGAAAAAGTATTACATAAGATGCTAACTTAGACAACAAATTATTATACAATTAATATGTAGCATGTAGGAATGGATTCGAGCCTAAAAAGGTCACTAAAAACTGAAACTAAAAGTAGATTGAAAACTAAAAATATAGAAGCTAAAAAATAAACTGAAAATAGAAAACAAAAATATTGAAAAAATTCATAAAACTGAAGCTAAATGAAACAATAAAAAATGAAATGAATACTGAAACTGAAAATTTTTTAAAATAAAAAATTGAAAATAACCTCATAAAAATAATGCAAAGAATACTAAAAATAAAAAAAAAAAAAAAAAAATGCATGGCAGGCACATGGGCATAACCAGGCCGCGGAGGACAGCTCGCTCCCCAATAGGCCAGGCCGCATTGGGCGTGCCAGGCCGGCTGCCGGGGGGGTCGCTCGCTCCCCACGAGCGCGACCCCGCGCGAAACAGACTTTCCGCTGCTGGAAGTACCTACCTGCTCTGTGCATCAGCCAGGTCTGGTAAAAAATCAGAAGTTGATTGGGCCTCCAGTCTGCAGAGAAGGCCTGACTGATGAATTCCTCCTTCCTTCATTTACGTCAACATATCGCGGCGACTCAGCCCATAAAATCAGGTCCGATAGTCCTTTTCAGGGTGGGCTTGTGCCTCTTGGACACAAGCTTTTGTCCCCATACGTATACTACTACCTGCATTTATTCGCCTTACGGTACGGACATGACTACAGAAAGATTCGGTGGTACCTTTCATGCCGCAACATGACACTGCATGCGGAAACAGGCAGGGAATCACAATCACTGGGCCGTGCGTACAGGGGGAATTTAAAGGTGATAGCGATGATGTTGATGATACGGTCGAGAATTATAAATATACTCGTCCACTGCGCATACTAGCACGCTCCGAGTTCCGACAATACGCAGCAGTACGAGTATGATCCAAAAAATGAACGCAGCCACAACGACAATGCATAGACAAACGTCTTTATCAGAACTCAAATGAAGAAGGCAACGCTGCTGCATATAGAAGTAGCAGTAGTAGCCGCCATCAGCATCGGCCATGTATCCCGAGCGACAGTATCCCCTTCGATCCGATTCGATGGACGAGGAATAATTAAGGTTCGCCGCTGCATCCATCTCAATCCGCCGAGCACATTGCGAACCTGAGCTGCAGCTTACCTGAGCCCGCTCGCCCAGCCGAGGAGGACTCGAAGTGGGAGGGAGATCTGAAAAGCAGAACAAAAGGCATCATCAGCCCGTTGCCACAGTGAGTGCTCCCTAACCATTTCGATGGAATGCACTCCTATTGAGGGCCTTTTTGGTTTGCCCGACGCAAATCTGTCTGGATCAGACAGCTTAATTCATCAGATGTTGAATTTCCATTTTCCAGTGGCTGAACTGATACAGTGAGATCCCAGATGCATACCTGGAGGCTGGGGCAGAGGTTATCTTGGAGGGCACCAACCAAACGGTCTCCTAGCTCTGCAATGTTTTCTCCAACCCGACAACCCGAGTCGACGGCGATGCATGCACACGCTGACACACACGGGCCCTGCATTTGCATTGCATATATGGTACCAGCTCTGGCTGGACCCTGACGTCGCTGTTGTCGTCGTCTGGCCTGTTCCGCCATAGTATGGCTGCCACGCGGACACCATGCAATGCATTATGCAATAGTTTATGTGTAGGGCGTCTTCAGCGTGCGATCAAATCGCCGGCTGAGGTGTGGAGTGGAGCTAAGAGCACTGGTGCGCAGAGATGAGAGTGATCAATAATGCCCGCGGCGTCGCTTTCTGTCCCTGCCGACGGTCGACGCCCACCGCAGCAGCGTGTCGTGTCGATCGGCCGGATCCGAGAGGTTGAGCGAGTCCCTACAGTCCAGACACAAGCCTCGCTCAGGCAGGCAGCCGGTGCTGCTGCTATGTGTCGACCGGATTGGACCCCACCGGCGCTGCATCCTAAATATATCGCTTTCAATAACAAACAGCTTTCATTCATAGCAACTCGACGAATGAGGCCTTTTTTTATGAAAGTTTTTGAGGAGAGAGATTGTAAAATGCCTATAAAGACTTTGTTTTTTTATTTGATAAAATATTGTCCGTGGCCAACCAGGCTCAAAAGATTCGCCCACCGTGATTTACAACAAAACTATGTAATTAGTTATTTTTTTATTTATATTTAATACTCTTTACGTAAATTATTTGTGAGAGGAAGGATTGTAAAGTCCAGTCCAGAAGCATTTCGTTTGTTGGTGGTAAATATTGTCCAATCATGGCCCAACTGCGAAAAGATTCGACCGTGATTTACAACAAAACTGTGCAATTAGTTATTTTTTTTTATTTATATTTAATGCTTTCTTTATTCGCGGGTATAAATTGATGTGATGGAGAGTGTAAAAACTTTACAATTTCAACAATGCAACTAAACAAGGCCTGAATCAGCTTCTTGACAACAAAGGTCTCGATCGCTGTCACCGGACAAAGCTCGGTGTGTCAGCAAGGCCAAAACAGATGGACCACGCACGCACTCTGCTCGGTGTGTATTTATTTCTTGCTTTTGTCTTCCTGAGCTTTCGAAACTACTACTACTACTGGGCTGTGGACCTGCAAGTACCAACAACACTCATCCATCAACTGATGTGCTCAATCAGCTTTGATCTGTTGGTCAAGCTTACGATGTAATAAATGACGCAATTGATGAACTTTAATTTTGAGAGACCGTGGATGATAATCACAGCAGTGGTTCACAAAGTTACCACATGTGCCTTTACTTACTGTGGTATATAAAAAAACCACCTCACCTACAAGCTGAAAGAATCTTTTTAGCCTAATAACAAAAGTATATGCAGATAGACTAAGTAAGACTGAAATTAAACTCGAGCGTCAGGTCCATGGTTTTACCACTCTAAAGTCTAAACATAACGATCTACTAAGATGTACTCCCTCCGTTCCAAAAAAAATTTGTAATTATAGCAATCGTGTCGGTCAAACTACATCAATTTTGACTAAGTTTATAGCAAAAAAGTATTAGTATTTATGTTTTGAAATAAATTTATTATGAAAATATATTTCATAACTAATTTGACCAAGTTTAAGTATGTTTGACTCCTCAGAATGTGAGAATTGCATATTTTTTTTGAAACGGAGAGAGTATTTAGTTAGTCTTGTCTAATCATGATTGCGACCAGTGAACGATGCGTCGTCTAATCATGATTACGAGCGTGCAAGAAGAGAGAGCAGATAGCAGAGCAAAGACCAAAGCCTAATGGACTTGTGGACCGGATTCTTTTCCCGGGTCAGCCAAAGAGGCGAAGCAGGGCACGCAGACATGCTGGGTCCACGGCAGACGACATGCCTAATCCCGCGATTAAAAAACTTGCAGTCAGATTCTCGGATCTCGTACTCACGGGGGCTGCCGGACCGGGCCGGCCGGCCATCCTCTTCACCTTTAGCCAGCAACCAGCATAGGAAGGAGTAGATTGTGGTGTCGCCTTTTCGTCAGGGTCCCCAATCCCACCCATTGGATAGGATGCAAAAGTGAGCTATTGTTTCTTTCCAAATCCTTCTATTTCTATGTTCATTTTAACAACAAATAGACAAATCCCATATCCAATAGGAAATGACGAGCATATTAAGTACTAATTTGTTTAGGACTGAACATGCGTTCCTGGCAAAGTTACGGTTCTCATCATTGTTTTTTTGTTTGCGTTATTGTGAATCTAAAATTTACAGTGCAGTCCATGCTTTCTCACATTTGTAACTTCAATTTCCTCCTGCTTCAGAGATTCATACAGTATGCTTTCTGCTTTCCGAGGCTTAGGACAGCTGGTCGGCTAAGGATGAGTTATTCTCAAGATAGCTTTAAACTAATTAATTAATCTATCCATCAATCAGTCCAATTAACTTGCAGCAGCATGATTGTGAACGTCTGGGCTTTTGCTCCCAGCCTTCTCCATCACAACTCTCTCCGTCTCTCCTCGAATTTTCCATTCAACTCTGTCTCTGTGATACCAACAAACGAGCTTACGATCGTTGATATGGTTTAAGCAACCACAGATTAGTTAGCTGTTGTACTATAAAAGTGTATGAGTCCATGAGATACATTTATATAGTGTAACGTCACACTTTAGTCAGAGTTATTAATTTCATCTCTGTCTCAGAGATCAGGATTGAACCAAGCTACAAACAGTCAAGTTAGATCTTTTGAGACAAGCTTATTATCGGGATAAGATTAAGCAAATCATTTTAGTTATTTGGCAACTTGGCGATATAGACCAATGGCCTTTTTTTGACTAATAACAGGTGGTGGTGGTGGTGGTTGGCACATGTGCACGATTTGCTTTTGAGCACGGTCCTCGTGTTTGGATATGTATATAGCTATAAGCACTCCACGTGGCTACACGTGATGTGTTTTGAGTATCATTAGTTGTGACCTCGATCAGCTCCTTGCCGATAAAGTTTACATATTTATAATCTCTGTATTTAGTTTGTTACCAACTCTAAAGCTGAGCTCTCATATCCACTAGAAACTGTGCGCGGCTTTGCCGCGCTCCTGGCTCCTGCCTGTGTTGGGCCAGTCCATGCTGCGTGCGCGAGTACGTGGAGACCTTCAGTGTGGGTGCCAGCTCAAGCTCCCTTCGCTACTTGTCTTGGCTGATACTGTATTTTCTTACAAGAACATCCATCAATATTATTGTTTTCGGAATGAGCAAATACAGTGATGCAAAATGGTAATAATTGAAAATAGCAAATAATTACCTTTGACACTACGATGATAAGAATATACTCCCTCCATCCCAAAATAAAATCTATTGCTTTCGTTTCTCGAGAAACAACGGATGGTAATTTTTATAAATAATAAATATCATCGATTAGTATCGTAATTAGTATCATAGGAAAGATCGTTGAATCTAGTTTTTTAACAAATTTATTTAAAGATATCAATATTGCACATATTTTTTATAAATCAAGTCAAACTTGTGAGACAAAAACTGAAAACGACATTTATTTTAGAACGGAGGGAGTATGCAATTTGTGACTTTCTAAAGTGTAGCAAGTATAGATCTTACTTTGACTGTGTAAACAACAAATAAACAATCTAACTCACAGTCCCTATCCTTGTTAGAGCACCCAACCGGATATATTTTTAGTCATGCTTCGTTGTGGCTGGTAGATCAATATGGACTTGAGGATATGAACTCTAGTTTTTGACATATAGGAGCAACGGGTAACTAAATATAAAAATATATGTGCAACCCGATAATGTTGACAGCTAGTATAATTCGACCAGGATCTAAGTAGCAGACACATGTGCTTGTCAGAGTAGCATAACACATGGATATATGTAAGTGTAGAGCACTCTTAAAGAGAGAATTCAGAACAGGAAAAATATGTGTTTGATACCTGAAGTTGGTTGGCATGGTGGAGCGGATAAGACATTTCATCCTTGCGAAGAATGTCTGCTGCGGCATTTCATCAAACAACTTCTGAGCATAAGCAAGCACGTCATTGATCCTGGAGTTAACGATTAGATGTCAGGCCCTTCCCCCTAGCATTGTTGGCCCGACAGCACTGCAAGCACAGCTGGGTGGTCGGGGAGATGCAAACATTCACAACCATACATCACACTTGTAGTACTACTACATGACAAATACAACAGCGATCCAAAGTCGAGGCGGCTCATGAAAGCACAGGTTAGCAACTCGTGTTGCTCTCTCTCTCTTGCTGTATCTCTTCTTCCCAGAGGCGGCGTGGAGGAAGCGTGCGCAAGCCCCGCCGTGTGGAGGCAGAGGAGCTCCGATGTTGCTTCCCTGGCAAGCGACGGCGTACGGGTCCGGCCAAACAGCCTTGAGCGGGTGTGGCGACTGGCGAGGTACCGCGGCGCATGCCCATGTCAGCACTCAAGACGCCCCGGTGGTATGGAACACGCACAATCAACGCCAAGCAGCCCAGCGGGAAGTGGCTCCGCACGTGAGGGTTGCGATGCAGCCATGGTACGCCGGCCCGCTGGCCGGAAACAGGCCGCCAGTCCCAGGGCGCCGGGCGAGGCCCCCGGCGTGCCTCTCTCGCCATGGCGGGGCAGACCTGCTCGCGCAGCGTGGCTGCGTGATGGCCCTGGCCGCCGGCCATGGCAGGCGATGCCATCGCCACCGGTGCGGCGGCGTGGCGGCCCCGTCGCAGCTGTGGTCGGCTCTCCGGTCTGCAATGCAGCGAGGGAGCGGACAAAGAACCGAAACCTCACGAAGGTTTTGGAATGGACTTTGGTAGGAGCCATTTTGAAATGTCCGATGCCGTTCGCTTGAGATCCGATGCTTGAGAGAGAAGGAGGCGACGTGGCCCAATGGAAAGCCCTGGTTTGGTGCATGAATCGTAAGGAGAGATATCATCAGAAATAAAATGCTTTTTTCCTCGCACACATTGGTCGGCGGTGACGGCACCACCCACCACACATTGATCAGAAGTAATGGTAACACTTCCAATTACCTCGTATCCGAAGGGATCATGCATCTGCGGCTTGCCTTTTTATCTTACGTGATTCATCATATATACGTATTTGCAGGTGTCCACCGTCACGACCTTCACACTATAGATGATAAGAAAGATAAGGAAAGAGATATCAATGATCTATAATCTCTATATAGTTCGTACCTACTAAATTCTAAAGTTGAGCCCTAAGTTGAGCCCTCACACAACTACATTATCAGAAATAAAACTTTTCTCCCACGGTCCCACCACACAATGATCGGCAGTGACGGCAACACCCGCCACACATTGATGAGAAGTAATAAGTAACACCTCCAATTACTTGGTATCTGAAGGGACTATGCGTGCGCTTGCCTTTTTATCTTCAGTGATTCATCATATATATACACTTGCAGGTGGTCCACTGCAGACTCCACGTCATCGTAGATGATAAGAAAGACAAGGAAAGAGATATCTCTGATCTGTAATCTCTGCATATCTCATACCACTAGTTCTAAACCCGATCCCTCATACAACCACATCATCTTTTCTCCCATCACACTTTGGTCGGCAGTAATGGCTATGACCACCATACATTCATTAGAAGTAACTGTAACGCACCCACAATTGCTAGGTATCCGAAGGGACCATGCATGAGCAGCATGCCTTTTATCTTTAATGATTCATCATATATATATAGAAATAAAATACTTTTTTCCCACCACATATTGGTAGGCAGTAATGGGACAATGCCTACCACACATTAATCAGAAGTAACGGCAACACCTACAATTTCCAGGTATCCAAAGGGGCCATGCATGCGTGGCTTGACCTTTTTATCTTTATAGTGATTCATCGTGTAAACACACTCGCAGGTCTTCCACTACGACCTCCACATCGTAAATGATAAGAAAGACAAGGAAAGATATAAATATATGTGATATATAGTCTCTATATAGTTTCATATACACTAACTCTAAAGCTGAGCCTCATACAAAAATAAAATACTTTTCTCCCACCACACTTTGGTCAGTAGTAACAGCAGTGCCCACTACACATTGATCAGAAGTAACTATAACACCTACAATTGCCAGGTATCCGAAGGGGCCATGCATGCAAGGCTTGTCTTTTGATCTTCTACGAATCATCATATATATACGCACTCGTAGGTGGTCGACTAAGGCCCCCTTGATGATAATAAAGATAAGAAATAGATAAAGAGTACTTTATAAGGTGTTATAGTTAGCAAATCTTACTGAGACATGTTATACATGGTTTTATATTTTCTTGTGGTTTGTTGACCAGTGCAATAAGAGTTCATCCCTTCATGCCTTGTTGCTGCATACAAATGCACCCTAATCCTTGTGGTTTAGAAGGGATTAAGGGATTAACTAGTGCAACAGAACGAAGTGTGTAAAAGCCCTTAGTGTTTCTTCTCATATTGTTCCATATCAACCTATAACCGAACACTGATAAGTAGAAAGCATCATACCATGGATTCCGTGCATACAAACAACTGCCACCTATTTTGTTTGTCCAAGGATTTAAGATTCATAAAAAATGATAGCACACATGATTTTTATAGAACTAATGTGTGTAATAGATAGAATAAATTAATAGCCACTAGGTCTCTGCATGGATTACGCGTAATCCACTCATCCAAAACTCATTAACTCATGAAAAGGTGTGATATATACATTAGCTCCGAAGTAGAAGTATATACTTGTACAAGTGGCAACTTATACTCCCCCCCAAGGCCCCAACCCAAAAAAAGAGACTAATTTGAGATTCCACGTTCACACATTAATATCCACTAATACATATATACCTTGTTGGTAACATAATTATCATAATAGTCACTTGTACATGAGACAAATGTACTCATGCGACCTTGAACTCTCAGAAAGGCTGCCTCATGTCTTATTCATTTGGTAGAAAAAGGGGTCCGTCACATTACCATATCGATGTGTAAAGATTAAAGAAGACATTCTTTTCCAGCCTTTTGAATTTGGACATGTCTAAGAACAACTAAAGCAACCATTCTTTTTTAGCCTTTTGAATTTGGACATGTCTAAGAACAAGCTGAGACACTGTTTTAATTTCGGCACGAGGCTCATACTCTAACTTTGCCACAACCTCCAAAATCGATGCTACTTTTCTTTTGCTCTCTCGTGGATAGATTTTCTCTCCCGAGGGCACCTAAATTATGCATACAACGGTATTCAAGCCTAGTTGGCTTGACAAAGCCACCAACAAAATTACTACATTGGGTATGGCCTGAGTAGGTGTTAGTGTTACTCACAAGAAGATTGAAAAAAAAAAGTTTCCACGTATGCTAATAGAGCAATAAATGAAGACATACTAGATGTTTTCCTTGCAATGACCACAAATTGACAAATTAGTTGAAATATGCTAAAACTATTAAACTCGATTTTGTGAGGAGGGACAAAATAGAAGTGGATAACCCATGCACACAACAAGATAATGGACTCGTTGGCTTGACCTCTTGATAGGACCTTTTGCCAATAAAATGCCCTAGGACAATAAGGCAACAACAAAGCTGAAGGCTGCGTCGGAAGTTCACATTACTTTTAATTTAAAGTATTCAATATAATATAAAAGATTATTAAAAAAAAATAAAAAACATTGATATAATCGACCGATAAGATAAACCGGGTGATTTCTTTGTGAGATAAAAATACAATTTGAACAAGATGATTAGAATTTTAAATACGACAATAGTGAAAACCGAACATTTATCATTCTTATTGAAAACAATTCCTCATAAACGGGATCTTGTATTTTTGTTTGCCCTGTAACAGACCTAGCCTATTCCTCACTTGATGCAATTGAGACTTAGAAACGCACAATAAATCAAACTTACGAAATACTAGTGCATGAGGTAGTGTGGCCACTTTTAGCAGCAAGGGTACATTTAACCCTTTCCAGATCTTTCATGAAAAAAGAAAATTAAAAAGAGAAATCTTTCATGAAAAAGAAAATAAAAAAAAGAAAACCTTTTCCACGAGTCTCTTGCGTTTCCCTTTTGCTTTTCGTGTGTAAACGGCGTGAGCACACAGCATCGCAAACAAACTTGGCAATGGCTACTAGGCCAGCACAGGCCAGCCCACACTGTGGAGCCGATAAGAGCCGCTCCACCTCTGCCGCCGCGCCGCTCGAAGCCGCCCGCCCATCGCATCGCACTCGCGCGAGACGAGACCGCCAATCCCGTCCGCTGACCCGACCGCCGCCGCAGCGGAGAAGAAAGAGAGGGAGAGTTGTGTGCGATACGCAGGCCTCTCGCCGCCTCCCCTTCCCGAACGCCCCCGACCAAACGCCTCTTATCACCACGGCATCAAAATCGCGCGAAATCTCTCCGGATTCGCGTGCGCGGGCTGTGGACAGATCGGGGGAGGAGGAGGCCAGGGCCTGGGACGGGGCGCAATGGTGGTGATGGAGGGTAATGGCGGCGCCGGCAAGATCACCATTGGCGTCTGTGTCATGGAGAAGAAGGTCGGGATCTTGACTCTCTGGTCTGTTGAGGTTTTTCTTTTTCTTTTTTCTTCTCCTTGGTGGTTCACGGATTCTCGCGAACACATGGATGCTAGATGCTGTTGTCTTGTCTTCCTGGTTATTGATCGATTCGTGTTCTTGCTCTTCCAGCGCGTGCGTCTCGATTTCCAGCGCGTACGTCTCGATTGGCCGGCTCTTGCTCCTGGATTTCTCAAAGAATGCGGGATGCGGGAGCTTCGTTGTTGCCTCTGGAACATGTCCGCGTCTGATCAAATTCTTAATTCTTCTTTTCTTCAGGTGTTCTCTTCTCCAATGGAGCAGATTCTCGAGCGGCTCCGTGCGTTTGGAGAATTCGAGGTGTGCAAGATCCTTCCTTTTGTCTGTCCACCCTGCATTTCCTTTTCATTCATGTTGTTACATCAGTTTTCAAAAAGGTCGAAACCAGTGTGAGATTGAAGTTTGCCTGTGGGATGAGTAAATGGGTGGATGGCGTCGAATTGAACGTGATCTTACTTTTCTTCTGAAAATTTCCATTGCGGGACATCCGTGAATCTTCGTAGATACCAATTTATTCTGAATCTTTTCGAATAGTACGTGTGGTCCCTATCAAAGTGGTCGCTTTTTTGTGGGTTGCACCCAGAATTTCCAGGATATGGCATATATGTCCCTGAATATGTACTTTTTGGAGGACTAAATGGCCGCTGAATGATTCTTGGTATATTTTATTTTGGAGGACTATAATCCGTTCACTTGCTTTGCTTCACTGATAGTTTGAGCACCACATCAATTAAACTAGAAGTTTTGCACTTGAGTAGTCGATATTCTCATGATATTATATGCCCAACGTTGACTCGTTGTACCATAAGCTGTGCATGTGCCAGTATTCTTTATATTGTCGTGATAAGATTTTCAACCTCTCAAAAAAAGATTACGCATTAGTTACGCATTAGATTTGGTCTACTGCATATGCATATATATTAAATCTGTTAGACATACTGCTAATTCCTCTGACTTCTTGGGGACCACTGGTCACCTGGTTTTCTCCATTCATCAACGACTACCTTGTAGAAAAAATGTGCCAACTTTGTTTGATTATGATCCAAGCTTCGGCACATGATTTTCAACCTATGTCTATCATGGTGCTTGGGAAGGTGCTAACTTTTTGTACATCATTAGTGCTATTGTTGACTCTTACTTCTTTTGCTTAGTAGGTGCTCTAGGTCTGCACACCATTTTTTTTTCTGTATATGATTTAATTTTAATTGACTCTGGTTACTATATATTTTATATCTAATGATTTGAAATTCTCTTACCTCTTTTGCTTCTCTTGCTTTGTTCCAGATCATCATAAATCAAACCTATACCCTATGATTTATAATCTAAGGTTAACTAACTTGGGCTACTATATATTTTTGTTTCTAACACCAAGGAACTTGATTTTATTAATTGAATGATGTTGAATTTCCTGTTGGGGTATAGTTTCGGGGTAAGAACGCTTGTTACAGAAACATTTCAGACCAGCTGTAATTCTTCATTATTTAACTTATTTTGCAGATTATAATATTTGGAGATAAGGTTATTCTCGACGATCCTATTGAGATGTATGTAATGAGAACTCAGGTTATTGATAACAATCATATTTCTTTTGTGCATAGGTTTATCTACATTCTTTGTACAACAGTCTTGACCTAGGAATTGGGAGTGGCATCTTACCTATCCACCATTTTGTTTTCAGTTGGCCAAACTGTGATTGCTTGATTGCCTTCTATTCCTCCGGTTTTCCTCTGCAAAAGGTTCAAGCATATGCTGCTTTGAGAAGGTATGTTTTTTTTTTTTTTTTTTTTTTAAATTTTCTATTGCTTTAGAAATCTCTTTCAAATGGTAACTGTTCTATCTTTTTCATTACATGATTAAAATAAATGTAGTATGGTTCTCATTTTGCTAGAAATGTTTCTAGTGGATGTGTATTGCAGACTGCTAGAAGGAGATATGATCACTTAACAGTCATTATTCAAAGCTCCTTGTCCTAGACATGTTTGCAGTAGCATAAAACTCAGATTTTACTAATTCTTCTTATTCAACGATCTTTTGTTTTCTTTAGTCTTTTTATCTGTAAACATGCATACCCAATTAGTCAAATCTACATGATCATTGCATAGTTGACGCTTTCTATGTACAGAGTAATCCAAATTATCATTCAAGATGACTCTTGGGGAATATGATTCAAATAAAAAAAAAGTGAGGGAGTAGGCCATCCACGTATTAGCAATACCCCTGGGAGTCTTTTCTGCCCTAATTCAATAAACTAACACTTAAAATTAAGTACTACCTTTACATTCTCAGATGTGGAAACTTTATTTCTTAAGTGAATAGATGGGTTCTTTTCTGTGATTCTTGATATTCCAGTTAGTTTCCCTGACCTTGTTCTGCATGAATGGTAGGCCATTTTTGGTGAATGAATTGGAGCCACAATACCTACTCCATGATCGCAGAAAAGTGTACGAGGTATTGCTGTGGAATTCTTGTGTCTTCTATTGCACGCAGCTAAACTCATCCTTATTCTCTGTTCATATGCACTCATAGTAACTTATATTCTTCTATTTGTACACTATAATTGCGCTCAAAGCAGTACTCTTCTGCATGTTATCAAAGCAGATAGGTGGCGTTTTTGTATAGACCAACCTTTTTTAGTAGTAGTTCAGCAATGCAGGCAATGAGTATTTTGGATTGCCATTTTTTCTCCCAACAATAGTCAGTAAATGGATGTGTCATGACAACAAACATCAAATGGTGAACATCTTTTTGATTAAATGTTTACGCTAAATTGTCTCAGCATTACTGGTTATAGCTTTGCAATTTCGATGGCCATTGGCTCTTTTGGTAGACATCATTGAGAGTGAATTGAACAGTGAATAACTGGATTGCTTAGCTGATTCAATTTGGAATCACTGCCTTTGCTACGTGTTTCATGGGATTACCCCCAACTTGAATGGTATTATGGTACTCATTAGGGAGCAGACCTTTTTGGAGTCTGGCTGGGGCAAGAGGAATTTCCCATCTCTTGGCCCTAGTGCCAAGTGCTGACTAGGGCTCTTTCTTGGTTGATGTCAAGTCTTTTTACTGTTATAGGCTAGCAGTGTTTATTTGAGTGAGGGTGGTGTGTGAGTGTGGTGTTGTTTGGGTTTCGTACCCTTTGCTTCTTAATATAATGATACACAGCTTCCCTGTGTGTTTGAGAAAAAAAATGAGGCTGACAAGTTTGGCAATCTACCTTGGAATTTACTGGTCTAAATCATTATAATTGTTTATCTGCCACTACATCATAATGATTTCCTTAATTAATCCAATGTGTTGGTCTAAAAAAAGAATCGACCCAATGTATTAAGATGGCATCTTATTTACTCTCATTTATTTTTCCTTTGAACAATTTGCATGCTTAAGCATCTGGAGAAGTATGGAATTCCTGTGCCCAGTTATGCTCTTGTAAATAGAGAATATCCATACCAAGAGCTGGACTACTTCATTGAGCAAGAAGATTTTGTTGAGGTCCATGGGAAGCGGTTTTTGAAGCCTTTTGTGGAGAAACCTGTCAATGGTAATTCATCTACATATACATAATGTCATTGTAATATCTGTTATTTGCCTTATTGGATCTGAATGTTGTTCCCCTTGGTACCATAATGGTTGGTTTGACTACATGCAAGATGCAACTAATGGTTTTTGTGTGGCCGAGGTATCAGAGTGGCGAAAGGGATATCTGTTATTGCACTACAGATAATTAATTTCTGATCACCTATGATGATCAACTAAATGTATTCTGATTCCCTTTTTTTTTTGTGTTTTGATCAGGGGATGACCACCGAATAATGATATATTATCCTAGTTCTGCTGGTGGTGGAATGAAGGAATTATTCAGAAAGGTGAATTTTTGACTGAAAATTGTAGTCATTTGGGAGTAATTTGCTGAGAACTAGCTGTAGTTCTGCATTTGGCTTACTTTAATGGCCTATTTACTATTTTTATTTCTAATGTACCAGTTGTTTTGCTACTTAGCCTACACACAGAAGTCTAAAGGTTCTTCATAATAACGAAACTCCCTTGGAGTTCTGTTTTTGTCATTTGAACAAATATCTCTAAATTTTCTTTATTATTGGTATATAGGAAGTTGTCAAAATTGATACATCTTGCATCCTTCAGGGATTTTAGAATGACTTATTATTTGAACATCATGGAATTACTTATTTGCCTTAGTCTGCCAGACCAGCACCCACTATCTGTGCAATTTATGGCATATGCATAGAAAGTTGAAGTGGTTGGTAAGTTAAGAACTTGAAGACTGCTTGATAGAAATCACTCATGACACTCTGGCTTAGCAACACTTTAAGTGATCATAGTTTTAGGAGGTTAGGTTCCATGCATTGCCCTGTGCATAATTGAAACGTCAGCTCTTCTTTTTTTCATTCCTTTTTATGTCAAACTGTTAGGTGTCTTTCTGTATTGTTTCATATTTTCCTGTAATTGGAAGAGTGTATAAACATTTAGCATTGCTGAATAAATGTAGGTGGGTAACCGATCTAGTGAATTTCATCCTGATGTCAGGAGAGTGAGGCGTGAAGGTTCCTACATATATGAGGAATTCATGCCTACTGGTGGCACTGATGTTAAAGTAAGATATCTTTCACAAGTTTATTGTCTACTGATGTGTGATTTAATTAGATTGTAAAGCAGCTTAATTCTACATTTGTTATTTTGGTCATTCTCTAAAGCAGCAACTAATCTTTCACTAGTTTTTTTTCTACTGACATCTTTCCTTTGAGAATGTGAAGTGAACGCAGCATATTTCCCCTTTCTTTTTATATGGATGTAAATCTGTGGAATAGAATCTCACTTAATATCGAGATTAAAGCAGGCTTTGACTTCTTACTTGTAAATCTAAATAAATAAACCATTATCCATTCTACATAATACATATTGTTGATTATCTAGCTATAATAAACCTTTCAGGTTTACACTGTTGGCCCAGGATATGCACACGCTGAGGCACGTAAATCGCCTGTTGTTGATGGTGTTGTTATGAGGAACCCTGATGGCAAAGAAGTAATAACCCGTGCTCTTCCATCTTTCTTTATTTAAATTCAATATGCATTGGTTTACTTTCAGTTATATACAATCGTTAGATCATAAAAGTTTAATATCATAATTATTTGTTGTTGTGCAACTCCTCACTTATATGTTTATGTATTTGTCATAGTTTGAATTTGAGATCTAGTAGTGTTTTTAAGGCGTTGCCTAGTTGTCATGTAGGCAATGAGGCGCTCGCAGGGAGCAAGGCGTCCCTGACGCCTAGCCAAAGTAGTGAGAGATCCAAGGAGACTGGAGGCAAACCAGAGAAAAAAAAAAGGAAACCAACCAAAAAGTCCATACAAACTGCCTCCTCTCTCATTCCCACTAAATCTGGCACCACCTGCATCATCTGTGGCAGCAGTGGGTGATCCAGAAGGGGCTATGACAGAGATTGATCTGAGGGAGCAGCAGCAAGACTGCAAGAAGGAGGGGAAGGAGCGGAAGGCAGGCTGTGCGCGCACAAGTGAGAGCAGTGCGAGGGACTGAGGTGAGGGAGATGCCGCAGTGCTGCACCTGCATGAGAGACACAGTGAGCTGGTCCCAGGTGGAGTGCGTGAACATGGGAGCATGCGGCTGTGTTTCCGTGAGACTGACCTGAGAAGGGATGCCACTTGTGGGCTGGGCCAACCTCTTCTCTTTTCATTTGCCCTTTTCTGGATTTTCTTTTTCCCTTTTTCTTTCCTCCTACCTGCTGCTATTTCCTATTTCTTAGAATGGCAAGGCAGTGGTATTTTGCCATGCTGGCACGCCACGTACCACTTCAAAAACCATGACATCTACATGCTAGGATGTACATCTATTAGGTCCTTGGGTAATAAAATAAAATAAATCTATTATTAGGTCATGATGCTACTGTTCTCATGCATAGTGTTGTGGTTGGATATTATATTGTACACCTATGGGTTATGCTTCCTGCGGTTAATTTTTTACATTGACAATTATTTCGTTCCTTTGGTCATGCTGAAATGTATTTTTGTTTCTAACTGATCTTGTTTTCTTAATTTTGTTACTTGAAGGTACGATACCCTGTACTTTTGACCCCTACTGAGAAACAAATGGCAAGAGATGTCTGCAATGCTTTTAGACAGATGGTAACACTACATTTTTTGTTATAAGTTTATTTCTAGAGGCATTAAAACTATTTTCTTTGCTAGCATTTAATTTATATAATCAGCTAAATTATTTCATGGACGTTTTCTGCCAACCTTCTTTGATCTTTGTGGACTATTAGCCAACAGGATATCATGATTCAACAATGCATGAATCAATTAGCTTGCACGCATTTTTTTCCTCACTCTTGTCTGCCTGTTGCATGCTGCTTTCCCCACTGTTTGCTCATTCTGTTTTGCCCTTCCTTTTCTGTAACCCCTCCCTCCCTTCCTCCCTGAGCAGGGGCCTAACCCTATTGTATTTTGCCTAAAAAACAGTGCATGCATCAAATTTTGGAATTATTGTGTTTGGTTGAGAACCAAAGTCCATCCACGCCAAATTTTCATGATGGTCAAATTGGATTGGTGCCAAATTGTGGCATATCCTATGATTTGGCAAGATTTTTTGTCAACTTTTTTGGCAAAGTATGGGAGACAATACTGCTTACCAAATTTTGTTAATGCAATCCTCCAATGCCTTTCTATACGGTAATGTGGGCCCATCCTTTACAAGCCAAATTTTGTTCACCCATGCTTTGTGTATTGTTTGGTTCGCCACTATCCTGTTGTTTTCTAGAAAAAAGTGACAGCTAAATGGTCGCTTTGTTGAGATATCTAGGTTTACATCTTATCTTCAATTTGATCAGATTCTCTAGTAGCATGTCGAGGCTTCAACCTGCAGTTGAGCTGTGTAGAGGGTTAACAGCGAATAATATATAGTTTTGATATCTATATGCATATAGGAGTGCTTGTGTCTTCGAGGGTGCTAGTCCTTGTGTTCAAAGAGTTTTAGCTGTAGTTTCTGAAGAGTGTTTGTGTGGTGTTGGGCTGGAGCTCAACACCTTCTTAGTAGGTTGCTGCCTATAGCTGTTTAGGCGTTTTTTTTGGGCAGTGGTCGTCTGTTTTGCTTTTTGCATAGTATGTAGGGCCAAGAGTCTTGGAATTGGTTAGTTGGGGGAGCAGGCTCTGCCTCTTCTCCGTTTTTTTTTATTCTTTTCTTAATGAAATGATACATAACTCTCCTGTGTCATTTGAAAAAAAAAATCTAATATGCATTCTCAACTATTGAAATATACTTTGATTATTTCTAATGACTATCTCATTATCATATTGTTTCTTAGTTTTTCCTCAAATGTCTGATCTATGATCTCGCTTCTCATAGGTTTGTGGTTTTGATCTCTTAAGATGTGATGGGAGATCATATGTCTGTGACGTTAACGGGTGGAGCTTTGTGAAGAACTCATATAAGTAATTTTATGAAAGCTCAGTTTTTAATTGGGAAACATGTCAGTTTGATTTAATAAGTGCTGAAATGGTTGAACAAACTTGTCATCCAGGTATTATGATGATGCTGCTTGCATCTTGAGAAAAATATTTCTTGATGCAAAAGCTCCTCATCTTTCGTCAACCATCCCCCCAACTCTTCCTTGGAAATCTGAACCAGTTCAGTCCACTGAAGGTCTTACACGACAGGGAAGCGGAATTATTGGTACATTTGGGCAGTCAGAAGAACTGCGCTGTGTAATTGTTGTGATACGCCAGTAAGTATACTATTATTCCTTTGCTTCTATAAGATCATTGTTACTTTATATGTTGACATCTTATATCTGTTTAGTGGCGATCGGACACCAAAGCAGAAGGTGAAATTGAAAGTGACAGAAGAAAAGCTCCTGAATTTGATGTTGAAGTACAATGGTGGAAAACCAAGAGTTGAGGTACCCTCTTTTCTGAATCTTGAGTTCTACTTAACCTATGGTGCTTAAATTGAATAACAGTTTTGGGCTCTTCTTGCAGACAAAACTAAAAAGTGCTATACAGTTACAAGACCTGCTGGATGCTACAAGACAACTTGTACCACCAACTAGGTACTGTATGCTAGGATAAATATTTAGCCCTAGTATTTAGATTGCATGATAACTTTATGAAATTTACTTCCCCAACTTTATTCTTATCTTCTTTACTTACATGTTCTGTTACCGGATTCATGCATTGTTCAAATTGTTAGTTTGATTTGATCTTCTGTTTCTTCAACTGTTCTTTTGAGTTAAATTTGGCAAAGTGATTAATGTCATGTATATTTAGGTCTGGTCGGAGAGTGATAGTGATGCTGATGATATTGAGCATATTGAGAAACTTCGTCAAGTCAAAGCAGTACTAGAGGAGGTAATTTCTCATTATCCAGATCTACATATCTATAACATTTGTTATGTACATGTTGAATACCTTTTCACTAGATGGTCTGTATTCATGTGTCTGGTGCAGAGTGCAAGCTAATAGCTAGATGCAACCATGCAAACTATTTCAGTTTTGACATCTAATAATCATCCATGAACAGTGGTCTAAACTTGCTGAAGGGTAGTCATTTTTTTTGGTGTGCGTCCACAATTTTTTCATTAAGCAAAGGAGGGACACATAAGTAATACTTCCACCAGTTACTTTCACTTTTTGTTGCTGTTGTGATTGAGTTTATATTTGAAATTTAATGTTCAACAATCCATAGCAGTGTTATTAATTCCGTTCGGTACCGGGTGGAAGCGGTTGGTATATCTTGTCCTGTCACCTAACTTGCATAAAAGAGGTTTCATCGTTTACTGACCTGTTCTGGCCATCCAGTCTTAATCTGGTCCATCTCGCTCGGGTACCCACCCAAGAAAGGTTCCACCAAAGTTGAGAGATCAAAGAACGTATTGACTTGAGCAAGAAGCAAAACATCAGTGAGCTTTGTTTCTTGGATTGCAAGTGCAGCAAATCTAGGCAGAACACATAACATCGGAGCAGAAGAAAGAGATCCCAGATACAGAAAAAAAACGAATAGCATCATGGTGTTGGCCAATCGAGGGCAAGGTCGGCGAGGTATCGGTGATTCCTGCATGGATGGGGGGGGGGGGGGGGGGGGGGGGGGGGGGGTTGAGATTCAGGTGTGGAAGGCAACGGCCAGTGCCAGGAGATCGTGCCTGGCGATCTGTTCTTAGTGTGGGCCGTCTTCTATGTTGGAGGTGGATGGATACGGCAGGGGCTTCCCTTCTGCGTGTTTTCCTAGGGTGCTGGTGTTGACGGCTTAGATGGGCCTTGCTGCCTGTTACTCTGTTGGGCCTTGCAGGAATAAAGACTGGCAGACATTAATGCTACATACAATTATATTTAAGCATTTATTTAAAAATTGAAAGCAGATTTAATCATTTTGTCCTTTCTTTCTGCTTGTCCATACAACCTTCAGGGATTAGTTAGAGCTATGTTGGGTATTACATGGATACAGAAGTTTAGAACAGTTATGTTGGAGCTATAACAATCTTGCCAAATTTTCACCTATCATTTTCCTGCCGTAAATGGAAGAAAGCAGCCATAAATTATCTTGCATTTGGAATTTTGGATATCTGCATCTCACACTAGAACAGTTTTGGTGAAAATACAACTGCTTGTGTTTATACCCTTATGTCTTGATTACTGGTTTATGTGCTTTGAAAAGCTTATACCTGTCTTCTTACATTTAATAACTTATGCTACTCTTCTCATATTAGGGTGGACATTTCTCTGGCATTTATAGGAAAGTGCAGCTAAAGCCATTAAAATGGATGAAAGTTCCAAAGCGTAATGGTGATGGTGAAGAGGAACGTCCGATTGAAGCCCTGATGATTCTGAAATATGGCGGTGTGCTCACTCATGCTGGGAGAAAACAGGTTTCGTCTCATAAATTTTTCTACTTCAAATTTTCACATTTTGAAATTTTAAAATGTTGCGTATTTGTTGGTACTCTTCATTTCTATGACCAAATTAAAATAAATTTTGATGTTCAATGTAGAAGTAGACAGTTATAAATAATAGAACACAAGATGCCAGGGGACCTATTTGCCCTTATCATATGTCCTTTACAATGGTTTCTTTCAGTACCTTACACATGGTTAGCATATGCTACTCAGCATTACCTTGTAGAACACTAGACCATTCATCCGGAAATCGATGTCAACAACTTTGATAGATTCTGTCACAGGCTCAGAGACTACCGTCTCTGACTTGGAGGATGTCAACTGTTGAAGGGGGTCCGTGCCAGATCTGAGGGTTGTTGGTCAGGGGCTGTGGTGAGGCCAGAGATACTTGCCCATGGTGGCATAGGGGGGGAGGCTAGCCAGCAGTGATAATAGAGCCTAAATGATAGGTTTTTTTTTTTTTTTGTCTTTCCATGCTATACCAATCAGTAATTCCTTGTGGTGGCGTGGGGATGGAGGCTAGTCAGCAGTGATATAGTGCCTAAGCAATTAACCAGGACAGGTTTTTCCTTCTATCCATGACATACCAATTACCAATCAGTAGTTTCTTGTTTTGTAGATACCAGATGTGCAGGCAGACATTGTAGTATACTGTACCATAGTGATCCAGATAACAACTGGCACTTTCATCATGCCACTTACATTTGTTCGACTTGAGCAAAATTTCTGTTTCTTGCGTTTGTTGCTGTCAAAACCTGTGCAATCCATTGAATCAAGGGGATAGTTTAGAATATATCAACAGTGCATATATCCAGGAATTACTGAATTAGACTGTTCATCAATTGTCATTTTCTGTTATTTTCGATTTTTTCGAGATATCTTATGTGCAGTGGGCGACTTTCTGAATCTGGCTGCGATGAAACAAAATTTATGCAGTTACATTTGTAATCAACATATATCTACTGTAATGATTCTTTTTATATGTTTTCTTTCAGGCAGAAGAGTTGGGAAGGTTTTTCAGAAATAACATATATCCAGGTTGTTCACATTCTTGCTGCCTATTATCATCTTGTGAAAGAAGCAAAACAGCAGAATTTTAATGATTTTTTTTTTTAACTACAATCTTGACCTTATCTTATCTCTATGTTGGATGGCTTGCTTTCTCAAGAGAAACTTGTGCTCCAGAGAAATTTTGACTTTGGAGTTACTTGGGTCCCACCCCCTTAAACTTGAAAAGTGCTCTGTCAGGTTCCTCATCTTAAACATGGTGACACTAGGCCCTTGTGTTAATTGTGTATTTTGTCAATGTGGCTAAACCTCTTGCCAGTGGCAAGAGGTTTAGATATACTTGCATGGCATATATAAGTGATAGATGTGGCATATTTTAGTCATTGGAGATTGCACATGTCTCGTGATGGCCCAAAGCTGACAGAAGAAACATGATAATGTGATTTTTCACTTTATATCTTTACAGACTTTTGAAAATCACCTCATGTTTAAGTCCAGGGATTTGATATTTAGGGACCTTTAGTGTATGCAAGTGCTTTTAGAATCTCTCTGTACCCCCCAATTTCGCATCTATTTAGAAGTCTGTTCCCTTCCTGTGTTGCTTGAACTCAAGGATGGTAAGTGCTTTGCTTGTGATGTTCACTTCAATTGAAATTATCTTTAATAATTCACTAAACTGTGTTCTCCATAAGAAACTTGATTTGTTTCTTGCACATTTGACAATTTGTAGTTTCTAATTTTGAAGTATATCCCTGACTCCCTGTACTTGAAGATGTTTTCACCTGACTATCTGGTATGTCAATCAAGTATAGGTGAAGGAACTGGTTTGCTTCGTCTGCATAGCACTTACAGACATGATTTAAAAATATACAGCTCAGATGAAGGTCGTGTACAGGTACGTTTAGTCACATGCTTTTTCCCCAAGTTATATCCCCTATGGACATGTTTTCCTTGGAACCTTGGTGGCTTGGCTACTGCACTACACTTCTAGCTAGTTTAATCTTTTGTTCTTTTCCCACATGAATGGCCAAAGTACCACTATGAAATGTATTACTATTGTACATTATGCTACAAACATATACAAACTTTTTCACTCTTTCATAAAATTACACTTAATCATGTCTGTAAGTTGAGGGCATGGTCCCTAGCCCCTTTCTTTCTTCTTAATATAATGATGCGCAGCTCTCCTGTGTTTTCCAGAAAAATGATCTTAATTGCCTACAGTTTTTTTATGTTGCATATGTGGACTAGGTATGGACATAGGTTACAAACTTGAAACCCTGTGGTAATGTCTTGTACTGCATGAGAAACCTTTATTAAAGTTTGTTCAATGCGGAAGGAAGAGGAAACATAAATGAGGGCAAAAGAGACTATCAGTTGAATAACATCCCTTATATTTGAAAAAGAGACCCCCGCCCTCCCCCAATCCACCCACTGCTGAATCTATGATTCTGCAGCTCATGCACGTCTAACTGCAATAATTTCTTGGCAATCAACTATTCAACTGATATTCCTAATTCACATGTTCATGGTGTACTTTTCAGATGTCTGCAGCAGCATTTGCAAAAGGCCTTCTTGATTTGGAAGGGCAGTTGACTCCCATACTGGTTGGTTGCTTATGATCTAGAAGAGCAAGTATTTGGAAGGGCAGTCTACCATTTTTTTTTTTTATAAAACACTCACTTTATACTTACTTCTTCAGGTGTCTCTAGTAAGTAAAGACTCATCTATGCTAGATGGACTGGAAGATGCAAGCACCGAGATGGATGAAGCTAAGGTTTGCTTTTATAATTTGATAAGGATACTATACCTTTCCATGTTTTCTTAAAAATTTTATAGGATTTAAACAAAAATCTAATTTTTGAATAAAGAAAATCGCATAAATGTTCTTTGATATAGTTTTGAATTTTCCCTTGAGATGACAATGTATTCTAGGTATGTAGCTTGTATAAACCACTATGACACCATGATCACAAGATCACATTGAATGATACCAATACGTGCTGAATCTAGCTGCTACCTATTCCTGAACTCTATCACCCCTTGAACTTTTCAGAACTATTTCAGACTCTGGAATTCTTATGAGAGTCAGTTTCTTATTAAAATTTGTTAGGAAACATCCTAAATTTTACGTAGTGTTAAGGGCGTCCCATGTCCCCTTCGCTTGTCTCATGTATCCATAATTTAAAAATCATTAGGCACTTGTTGGGGTGGTGAGATTATTACTGTCCATAGACCCTTCTAACCCCTAGGTTAACTGGAGATTTTGTCCAGGTGAGAACACACTTTTTGGTAGGGTGCCTCCTAATGTCTATGTGGCCATTTAAATAATCTAGGTGGAAAATAGGAGCTAGACTCGAGGGTGGGTACCTATGCAGTCTTTTTTGTGAAACAGTGCATCTATGATGTATCATATTTAATGTTTTTCATCATCAATTCCTACCAGAGGTTAAATGAACTAATCTTTCAGGCGAGATTGCATGAGATTATTATTTCAAGTTCGAAAGCAAAGGACACAGAAGGGCCAGTGGAATTTCCATGGATGGTTGATGGTGCAGGATTGCCTGCAAATGCTTCCCAACTCCTGCCTAAGATGGTAAAGTACTTCTATATAAGAGAGATCCACATACTTGCACATTTTCTACAGAATTAGCAAAAGCCGGTACCTGTGCCAATCATCTAATTGTTGATTTGGTTGTATTCTGATGAATATGAAATTTCACATTTCCTCTCTCGTTTGAATGGCTACATTTGTCATGATAGTGGCATGCTGAAAGTTCTGTCAACAGTCCATGTGAATAATCTTATTGGGTATCTAGTTGATATCTCAAATCAAACAAGTGCAGGGACAATTTTAATATTTGGTACAAATTGTTGTATTTTGTAGCTGCATAATGTTCTACTCATGGATAATGACTATATGGTTCTTTTATCACTTGTTACACTATAATCAGGCCAAGTTGACGAAAGAAGTGACTTCACAAGTCAAGCTACTGGCTGAAGGTGAAGATGAAAGACTTGCATTGACGAGCACATTTTCAAAATATGACCAAGCAAAAGCTCTTGGGAAGACAACTATTGATGTCGCTCGTATTGCTGCCGGGTTGCCTTGTGGTAGTGAAAGCTTCCTCTTGATGTTTGCCAGATGGAGAAAACTTGAGAGGGATTTATACAATGAAAGAAAGGAGTAAAGTCTTTAACCTCTGGATGTTTAGAAATCAATATAGTGTTTTTTTATTCTACTTTTGTTCAAGTCACTCATGGTGCTTTGTTTCATTTGCAGCCGTTTTGACATTACACAGATCCCAGATGTATACGATTCCTGCAAGTGAGTGATCTTCAAACAATGCATTGTTTAGAAATATGGAAAAAAACTATTTGTTTTCCCTTGTGCATTCTTGTTGGATCTCTTTTGAGTGAGTGTCTAATAAATGTGTAATACACCATTAAACTATTAAAAGTTTAAATTTAAAAACATAGAAAAGAAATGTACAAATCTGAATAATGTAAAATATGATGTGTTACCATTCATCTTTTTTGATATAATGTCTTTTTAAAAAAGTTATGAACATTTACATATTATTGTAATACAATTCCATTGGCTAAATTGCAGGTATGACCTTTTGCATAATGCTCATCTCGATCTTAAGGGTTTGGAAGAGCTATTCAAAGTTGCTCAAGTAAGCAACCTACATATGTGTTCTATAAGCTGCTTCTTGATTATACATTAAAGCTAAATAGCATTTGTAATTGTAAGTAACACCCAAGTAGCTGTCGCCTTTGAATCATCGCATTGCTATGTTGACTAATCATGCACTTTAAAAGAGGTGCCAGTTGATGAACATATAATGGCATGGAACTTCAGTACAAGGCCATATTGTCTTGGTACAAACGATTGAGTAGATATAACATTGAAGTTTTGGTGATATATTCATTTTTCATACAGACCCATATTTGCTACAAAAGTGAGTTGCATTCTTGTGTTAAATGTTAAATAAAACAAATTACATAAGACTGCTGTTAGATGAGAAAAATAAATACATTGCATGTTCTCTTGGACGTTTCTTTGTAGCGTTCCTTTAATTATTTGTTATCTGAGACACTGATATTCTTGTAGATACTTGCTGATGGTGTTATTCCAAATGAGTATGGGATCAATCCAAAGCAAAAACTGAAAATCGGCTCAAAGGTTTGTTCATAGTTTAGATGTCATAAACAATTTTATGCATGCCATCATCCATCATGTGACTCATGTTCAGTCAATCATTACATGGTCACTTGGAATTCTTGATACTTATGGAAATTTGTAGTCTTTTGGGTTTTGAATATATTTATTTGTGGAACTACATGATAGTGATATAATTGGTTTGCTTGATAGCTCTTCTCCAGCTTTGAGTAAAAATGGCTCACCAAAGTGCAATGAAATTGCCATTAAGGTGCATCCTGATTGGGGAAAGGAGGGGGATATCATGCTCTTTAGATATGGAGAAGCACAAGTTGTGTAGTGTTTATCCTTTCTTTTTTGATCTTCAAAATTTTTGCCATTTCTCATATCCCCCTATCATAGCTTTTTGTTACATCACATAGTTGACTAAGCCTGGTGATTTGATTGGTATGGTGTTTGTCAAAAAAACTCACCCATGAACTTGCAACCTAACCTTTTTTAACCTTGGTTGGTGCTTGAGTGATGACTGATCTGAGCTGTGTTTTTATTTGTCTAGATTATACAAGAATTATCATTAACTCTGGTACAAACAATGCTATATGATCTCTGTTAATCAATTAACCTTGTGGGGGCAATTTGAAAAGTTTTCTCATTGTTCCTGTTTCTCTTAATGTGTCTCTCTTAAACCGTACTCATATCCTTTTTTGTATATAATATATTGACTAGATAGCGCGCCGTTTATTGGGAAAAATCCTAATCGATCTACGCAACACTCGTGAAGAAGCTATCAGTGTTGCCGAACCAAAATTTATAGAAGACGAAGCTCTATTCCTGCCAACAAAAGAAGCAGAGCACCAGCAAAAGATTCAAGTGAGAAATGAGGATGGAAGAAGATCTAGCTCTATGAGTGAGAAGTCATTGGACCAAGAAGACGAAGATGATAGAGAAACTAAATACCGATTAGATCCCAAGTGTGTTTTTTTTCTGATTTCTATGAATTTCAATTTTTATTTGCTAATTTACATGTAAAATTTATGTTGCTAAAATACTTTGGTGCAGGTATGCCAATGTAAGGACACCTGAGCGTCATGTCCGCACAAGGCTTTACTTCACATCGGTATGCTAGAACATTTCTTTGTTGTTTTCACCTTTTTGGAATTACTTTTTTGAAAGGTTGGGGGTGGGGGTGTCAGTAGGGGGTCCCTTTTGGAATTATTAGTGACATCGTACATTTTCTTCACCAGGAATCTCATATACACTCCTTGATGAATGTCCTTCGTTACTGCAATTTGGACGAAAGTCTACAAGGAGAGGAAAGCCTTGTCTGCCAGAGTGCTTTGGACCGTCTACATAGAACTAGGGAGCTTGATTACATGAGTAATATTGTGCTTAGAATGTTTGAAAACACAGAGGTATGGATCTTTTCATCATCTTTATCTGGTCTCTTAACAATACTTCACCTTTCTGGTATAGTGGTCGTATATATTTCCATTTCATGCGATAAGTAAAATTTGAAAGGTCTTGAGCTTCAAGTCCGTTTTGTAGTAGACTAAGAATCTACTTGAGGAAACTATTTTCTATACTCAAGCGTCCTATTTTTACTAGTGAATCAAACTCCTTGTACCAAATACATTTGAGGGGATGTATAATGTGCCAAACTAGCTGTTACTATGGAGGCTTTCAGCTTTTCAATAGTCCTAGGTATCTGATCTTATCAGTATCTTGTCAGAACCTGTAGAGTTTGGTTGCAGTTGAAACGTAGTTGATGGCAAACAGTAGTTTACAGATATCAGTTGCCCAATCGTATCAATCTACTTACCAAATTTTCATGTTTGCAGGTTCCTTTGGAAGATGAGAAGAGGTTCAGGATTGAAATGACGTTCAGTCGTGGTGCCGATCTCAGTCCCCTAGAGGTGATGCTCCCTCATAATCACATTGTTAGACATAAGAATCAGCTGAGCTTGCTCCCAAGTTGAATCGCTTGAGTTTACTAACTGAATGTGTGTTGGGTCCAGGACAAAACCAGTGAAAGTTCCTTGCTTCAGGAGCACACCTTGCCCATAATGGGACCCGAGAGACTACAGGAAGTTGGGTCCTGCCTGACGATGGACAAGTTTGAGAAAATGGTGCGGCCATTTGCCATGCCTCCTGAGGACTTTCCCCCTGCTGCACCTCCACAAGCCCTAGGCTACTTCTCCAAAGGAGCAGGAGTGCTTGAGAGGTTGGCTAGCCTCTGGCCTTTCCACAAGAGCGCTAATGCGGCTAATGGAAAATAGCTGAAAGCTACAAATTCCTGAAATCAGTTCATGTGAATATTTCTTGTTCTGTAACACTAGTTGCACACTGGCCCAATTTTGACAATCTGAATCAAGGGAAAATTTTACCGGCCCTCTTAGCTGGGCTACTACATCTGCAAGTCCCTCCCAACTATGTTTTTATTGAGCTGTATATGTCATCGAGCCTGTTTCATATGGAAATTTCAGGGCAATAGTGAAATTTATCCAATAGATTTAATTGCTCCAAGACTCCTGCTTAACATCCAAGACTTACTTAACATGCCCAATAACTGCAACTAAAGCCTCGGAATATTCACAATTCAGATGCTGGGAAAGATAATTTTTAGTTAAACATTTCTTTTTTTTTTTGACGAATAGTTAAACATTTCAAATCTGGACAATGTGACTATTGAACTAATTAGTTCTGTATATGCACTCTGAAGAGAGAAGAATTAGAGGATGGTATGAAATGAAAATGATCTTGCATTGGTTCCTTACAAACTCGAGGCGGTGTCGTGGGTTACTGGAACTAGAAAGTAGGTACTCGATAGGCTAGAAAGTCAATACTCAATATGCAAGTGCACTCTGTGCACATGACACGCGTTGCAGTTTTTTTCTCTTAACAGTAGGTTCGATTTCTCCGCGTGTCGAGTTTGTGAGGGAAAGACTAAACTTTATTATTCAGGAAAGGCTGCATCATTTTTTTTTACCAATTCTAAAGTAGAATCAGGTACATGTCGTAGCTGGGTAGCCATACTGTTGACGACAAACTTTACCATGCCTGTTTCTTCTTCATATATTTTCCCCGTGCGAGCTTATTAAGGTCCAAATGATGCGGGGAAACTGTCTTTTTCCCCTTGGTGAAGGGCGAGCTTGTTCTCTCGAGAGAACAACGCGCGTGGCGGATTTCGTCACAAGCCAAGCGACGGTAGAAAGGCTACTGAGTAACTGAAACATGTGCACGCGAAATGTTTGTGTGGCACAAATTTGCAAGGGTCAAAAGTTTGTGTCAAAGAGATTCGAGTGACAGAGTGATAAATCTTAGATTTTTCTCACTGAATTAATCTTCATGACTAATGCAAAGTAGATTGTCAAATAAGCCAAGGGCATGAAAGAGAGTAGGTCTTTAGACCATATATATATACAGATTGAAAATTGTTCAAGAATTACTTGTTGCACGAAGAAGTGTCGCTCTTCATATTGATGCTTCTAGTTTCGACTAGGAAAAGGCTAAGGAGGAATCATTTGCTAGTTCCTGGTGATAAAATCACTTGCCTTTCTTTTTTTTGTAAAATTGTAGGAGTGATAGATTATTATAATGGTTTTTATATTGTGGGTGAGAAGAGGCAACAAAGAGAAAAGATGCAAGACAGTTTCACCTACTACCTAACGCCGCTGAAGAGGATCGGAGTTGCTTTCCTGCCTTTCTGGCTGTTGCCACAGAGAAGCCTCTAGCACTTCATCATGTCATGGTACTATTTGGCCTGCAAGATAGATGCGCGGGTCTCTGTCCTACTGATATCGCTTTTTCATCATGATAAACACGCATCTGCTGATTAAAAAGAAATTGCAGTTTTCAACCTATTATTCTTTCACAAAGTGTGATGCAAAACCTATCTGCACAAATTAATTTTAGATAAAATACTTGGCCATGCACTCCGCGGAGTAACCGAGTAAGCAGAGGTAATAATGGACCAGGATGCGGGAACTAAGCTAACCACTCTGTAATCATGACACGCTATTGAATTAGTGTGAGTATTCCCTTGACCAGCTATTACATCATCATTCCGGTAAACACGAAGTTGCCATTGATGAGCAGAAGAAGAGTCAAGACGGTAGTAGTTGATAAATCATGTACAATCACATAGCATAATTGTTCTCACGCCTATGCGTGATAATGATGCATAAAGCATAAGATATGGTCTTGAGCATGAAGTCATGTCTATCGATCTCCCCCCACTCCCTAGAATCTACAGGAGATGGCACGTCAACATAATAAGACACATTGGTCATATCTTAATATGTACTTTGCTTCATCAAAGCTCAATTTTAATGTGGCACGGTCTCAGTGCTGTTAGAATATTTAATAGTGATCAAGAAGCGTTATGCACAACATCAATGCGGGCAAACAACTAGTAGTTTGGTTTGTGTCTTGCTAACTACTGTTTAATTACCATATTATGATTGCTATATACCCCCTCTCGTCCCTCGAAAGAAGTAATTTTTTAGAGTTGTCCTAAGTCAAACTTTTTAAACTTTAACTAAATTTCTAGAAAAAATATTAAGATTTATATTATCAGATTAGTATTATTAGATTTACCAAAGAATATATTTTCATAATAGACTTAATTTATGTCATAAATGTTATCACTCTTTTTTTTTATAAAGCTGATTAAATTTTAAAAAAGTTTGACTAGCACGGTTTCTAAAAATCACTCCTTTCAGGAACAGATGGAGTATATGTACTCTCTCCTTCATAAAATAGTAAGTGTATTTTGATAGAAAAAATATAAAATATGCTTTTTCATAACAGTAATAGAGACCGAAGTTCATTACCAAGGTAACGAAATCACAATGTTCATAATTCAGAATATAAAATATTTGAACGCCAATTTATTTTGCAACATGTGACTATTTGCTAAAACAATTAATATAATTTCAGAGAGACTTAAAATATATACAAGTCTATGCAAGTCTCATGTCCTAAACTAGCTTGTACGTAATCTGAATAATTGTTGATTAAAATTTGTAATAATTGGTTTGCTTTACATGAAATATATGATTATCATGCGGGAAGTCCGGGACCTAGTGAGTTCATAGTAATTTGCAAGGGAGCAAGAGAGAATATTGTCATCAGGTAGCTGGTACCGCAGGCATTAAATTGGTAGTCGCCATCTTCATCTTTATACTTTTAAAATTTAATTCGTAGACGAGTTACCCTTTTCATTTTCTTAAATAGCTTTTGTACTACCTTCCAAAGCTTAGCCAGTTAGCTCCCTTTTAATCACCATCTTATCATCTTGCCAGTTAGGCTTGGAGCGAAAGCTATCGATGGTTTTTTTTTTTTTTTTCTTTTGATAAGCTCACTTTATTTCGGGAACCTGTCACTTTGTTCAGTCTCATATACATCCCAGATTCCACTTGATCACTGAAGACAGTGTGCAAATGCCACGATGTTCTTGTTCGTAAAGACGACAGGAACCGAATCCAGAGTTTTTCTAGTAGTTTCAGCCTTTTAGGCTCATAAATCACTCTTTTCGCCTACACAAAAGTCAGTCTTTTGATGCTTCATCTAGGATTCTCGCTGAGTGATGAATGAGCTAGCATACCGTTACTATGCTTTTATTAGACCATGCAAGGTAACCCAACTGTAACAATACATAACTTTCCTTTGCCTATCAAGTAGAGAGAATAGTGTGTTAAATCTAAGAATAAATCTAGAAAATGTAAACACCTATGTGAAGTCAAAAAATTGTATTTAAGTTGGCATATTTCACCATAACAAATCTAACTAAGGCTCAGTTTGACACAAGTTTCTCTTTAGAAATCCTTTATAATGTTTAGATGTATGAGCAGTTTCTAAACTTGCCAAAGCCACTTAGGTCAATGAACTTTGAAAACACATTTTGGGGTCTCTAAACTTGTTTTTTTTGAAGACGTCACCGGAGGGGTGAGAGCCCCACCTGAATTGATTCCATTGATGCCGGCAAGCCGGTGCACGGAAGTTGCCACAGAGGCAAAGAGTTTACATCAAAGTAGCCGAGAGATAATAAAACTTATTACATAGTGAATAAATGGCACCAAACATCTACGATGTTCCTATCTTTGAAGGCGAGCTGCTTGCTTGCACGAGGAGAGGAGCCGGCGAAGGTCTCTAAACTTGTTAAATTATGTATCACACGTCTTTGAACTTGTAAAATGGTGCACTCCAGATCCGAGTCATATCTACCATAGCAGTGCATTACGTAATAAGTTTAGAACCTAAAAATAGGTTTTGCAAACTTCATGAACCTAAAAACAGCTCATACATTTAACTCCAGTGAAAATATAAGTTTCATGGAATGTTAAGGGCTTTTTTGTAATTGCCTACCCTATTCCATCGTAACCCACTTCTTCAAGGAATAATTTGTAAGAAAAGAAGCTCTCATTTTATACTTTTCCAAACCGTCACTATTTTGCAAAACCTATATCCAACGGGACGAAATCTGTCCCACCCCTCCCTCATATCTCATTTCATTCACGGCCTCCGTTTCCCTGAATCCAATCGGTACCTGAGCTGTAAGCGAAAATGGGAGATGAAACTAGCAGGTACCAGCGTAAAAGCCGCAGAAGATCCTATCGCAGCGTAAAACCACTTTTCTCCAACCCGATTCTTGCTTTTGCCTACCCTTTTGCACATTCCATTATTAAATTCATTTTTTTTTTCTCAAACTCCATTTCTTGTTGCTTTCTTCCGCCTTCTTCTCTTCTTCTTCTGGAGCCGTCTCTTGCGCGCCGCGTGGAAACCCCACTCTCTACTCCAGCCGCTATCCGCCGCTCCAGAGGTTTCGTCACTCTCACACACTCTCACTGCGCACAGAGAACCCGCTCCATTTACAATGCTCTAGAATCCCGCATAAAATACACGCGGGGGGGAGCAGCCGAGCAGAGGGCAGACTGCAGAGGCCAGACCGTCTGAGGGAGTTGCTGGTGCTGGGGAGATCAGAGGGGTGCCTCCATGGCCGACAAGGAGGGGACCCTGGACGCCGTCCTCAAGGAGGCCGTCGACTTGGTAACATACACTGGTTTTGCTCTTGATGGCGTCGGTTCTTCGGGTTGTGGCGTAGTGTCCGGACAAGGCTGCCGCGATTGGGCGTATATGCTGGTTCTTGGATTAGCAGTAGCTCGGGGGGTCTTTCGTTTCTTGGATATTGTTATGTTCATGACATTAGCTTCAGGATTCTGGGTCTCGTTAGAGGCTTGGTTGCTAATTCTTGTTCTGCTAGAGCTCGGGTGGCGGAATCGGGATGGTTTCTTGTTAAATATCTGTAAATAAATGTCAGAATTCTAGGTGACGAACCGCTAATTTAGATTCTATATTGCGTTACTAATTTTAGAGTTCCGTGTCCTTGCTACACATTCTGATCTTTACATCCCTTTGCTTCTATGAATAAGTTGATTCTTTCTTTTGCACTTTCTTCCTGACAACGATATCCCTTTGCTTGTATGAATATGTTGATTGTTAACGTTTTGCATTAATTCTTTTAGTCATGTCTTTTTTATATATTTACTTTTAACATCTGGTTAAATAATCTGCGTGCAAGTTTTGTTCTATTGGAAATCATAACTTAGACCCTTGGTTTGGTTGGTAGCAATAGGAGGTTGCACACGGGCATTATGTTTTCTGTCTTTTATTTTGATGTATGGCACAGTAATCAAATTGGTTGCCCTTTCCCCCCAGATGACAGAATTTGTTCGTTTTTTTTTAGGAAAAGAAATATGTTTTTACAATTACAATTATTTTGCAGGAGAACATCCCACTTGAGGAAGTTTTTGAGAATCTAAGATGCAGCCGTGGGGGGCTCACTTCCGAGCAGGCGCAGCAACGCCTGCAACTATTTGGCCCCAACAAGCTCGAAGAGAAGGAGGTCAGGCTTTTCTAGTCCCTTTGGTCATTTTTTGGAGAAAAAATATGTTCTTCCTAATTATCGGAGTGATTACTATGATTATTCATTCACTTCTCCATGTAGCTTCATATGTCACATTCAGTTAGACTGTTCATGACTGCAGGAGAGCAAATTTCTCAAGTTTTTGGGATTCATGTGGAACCCACTGTCATGGGTCATGGAGGCTGCAGCTGTCATGGCCATCGCACTGGCCAATGGCGGGGTAAGAAATATTATTTAAAAATCGAATTAAGTTTGTTATTGTCTTTAACTTTTAGTGATGGATTTTTCGCCAAAAAAAAAAAAAAAAAAATTAGTGATGGGTATATTCGTTGTCATCGGGGGGAAGCCGCCAGACTGGCAGGATTTCGTTGGTATCATCACACTGCTGCTTATCAACTCAACCATCAGTTTCATTGAGGAAAATAATGCTGGGAATGCTGCTGCGGCACTTATGGCTCGCCTTGCACCGAAAGCCAAGGTCCTTAACTATTCATTAGTCTGTGAAATATCACTGTATTTTCCATGTATCATCTTTTTTTTTTTTTTTTTTGAGGGATCCATGTATCATCTTTTGTGGTGCCTATTTGAAATTGGAACTGATGTTTCTTGCTGGTGGATAGGTGCTTCGTGATGGCCGTTGGGCCGAGGAAGAGGCAGCTGTCCTTGTGCCTGGGGACATAATCAGCATTAAACTTGGAGATATCATTCCTGCAGATGCTCGGCTCCTTGATGGAGATCCCTTGAAGATTGATCAGGTCCTTTATGCCTTTGACATGTAGTCACTTTTACACTTTATTTCATCCTATTGGGTCTCTTGATCTCACTTTTTTTGTCTCGTCTCTTATTGTAGTCTGCGCTAACTGGAGAATCATTGCCAGTCACCAAAGGTCCTGGTGATGGTGTCTACTCTGGTTCAACTGTCAAGCAGGGTGAGATTGAGGCTGTTGTGATAGCAACTGGTGTTCACACTTTCTTTGGGAAGGCTGCACATCTTGTTGACTCCACAAATCAAGTTGGCCATTTCAGAAGGCAGGGATTCAAAATTTTTACACACGTCATGTCTGATGTTATCTGTTCGAATCATCACTAAATTATGTGTTCATTATCGTGTGATTGATGTAGGTCTTGACAGCCATTGGGAACTTCTGTATTTGCTCAATTGCTGTGGGGATGTTTGTTGAGATAATTGTCATGTACCCTATCCAGCATAGAGCTTATCGTCCTGGGATCGACAATCTTTTGGTGCTCCTCATTGGAGGCATTCCCATAGCAATGCCTACAGTTTTGTCTGTGACCATGGCAATTGGGTCCCATCGCTTGGCTCAACAGGTTTACATCTCTTTGATGACAGTGTTAACCAATTGATGACCAGGACAGAAGGCCCAAAACTTCTATATTATATAATTAATAATTGCATTTTTTTTTTTTCCCTGTAGGGAGCTATAACAAAAAAAAGAATGACCGCAATTGAAGAGATGGCTGGCATGGATGTTCTTTGTAGTGATAAAACTGGAACTCTGACTCTGAATAAACTTACAGTGGACAAGAACCTCATCGAGGTTAGACTTGAGTAACCATCATTGGTCTTTCATATCTGACTGAAAAACAAACACTTATATATGCTTGGTTCAGGTTTTTGAAAGAGGGGTGACTCAAGACCAAGTAATTCTGATGGCTGCTAGAGCATCCCGAATAGAAAATCAAGATGCTATTGATACTGCAATAGTTGGGATGCTAGCTGATCCAAAAAGAGGTATGTTACTTTTTGAACAGGTATGCAATAGGTATACCTATACCTCTCCTGTTTGTTTGGTGATATGAACATTGAACAATATTTCCCACAGGCTCGTGCTGGTATTCAAGAGGTTCATTTCCTTCCATTTAATCCTACCGACAAAAGAACTGCCTTGACATACATTGATAGTGATGGCAAGATGTACCGTGTTAGTAAAGGTGCGCCTGAGCAGGTATTAAGAAGCTGGATTGCAACATAGCTTCAAAAGCATTGCTCTTGCAGTTTATAGCAAAGGTCTCATTGATCAACAAATGACATGCAGATTCTCAACCTCGCCTACAATAAGTCGGAGATAGAACGAAGAGTTCATGCTGTAATTGACAAGTTCGCTGAGCGTGGACTTAGATCACTTGCTGTAGCATATCAGGTGGGTGAACATAGAAGGATAGCCATTCAGAGTATGCTTAAACATTGCAGAATCTAAGCTAACTGTAGACTAGGTATTAATCAATTATTATTTTACGGTTACGTTTTTTCTGATGATGGTGGTTCTCTTATGTCATGTAGGAAGTTCCAGATGGAAGGAAAGAGAGTCCCGGTGGGCCATGGCATTTTGTTGCTCTTATGCCACTCTTTGATCCTCCAAGGCATGACAGTGCAGAAACAATACAAAGAGCACTGAACCTTGGTGTTAATGTGAAAATGATCACAGGTACACCCTTTGTTTTTCCCTCAATTCTCAGACAATCCACAGAGGGTGGTCTAGATCCATTTGTTCTGCAAAGATGATCATAAGGATCCAGATCTACCAGAATATACACCACAGGTCTATATAACTGCATTTTGTCAATGAGAAATACATGATTCTAATGTAGTTTAATTATCAGAAAAATGAAGTGACCCGCTACTCTTCTGTATTCAGTGGCATTATTCGGACATCATAGCCATGCATCATTTTGTTTTGCAATGTCCCTACTTTCTGAATCAAGGTTGTGTATGTATCTAGGTTTCCTTTCGCAAACTTGTGCCAATATTATCAGAGTGGTTTGTGAAAGGTTTACTATTTTAGATTTTAAAAATCACCAGTAGGGCTTGTTTGGCTGCACCTAAATACACTTCAATCCATACGGTTTGGAGGGGATTGAGGTGTATTTTAGTTCAAAATACAACTCAGCCCCCCTCCAAACCGTATGGATTGGAGTGTATTTGGGTGCAGCCAAACAAAGCCGTAGAGAAGTTCCACGTGTTTGCTCAGTGTAAACCATGGCTTCGGTGAAATTGTGAAAACTCCTTCAGAAAAAGAACATATATAGCTTCTAAAAGTTTTGAAAAGGAAAATCACGTATGTAGTTGCATACTTGCATGAGCTCGGAGAAACTCTGTAACGTGTGATTTAGAACTTCTAGATTTTTAGGGGAGGGTTTTTTTTCACAATTCCGCCAAAGAGGTGGTTGTCACTGAATAGTTTTCTTAATTGCATAGTTATGTGCTTACAAGCTGATACTATGTATATAATATCTCTCTCTGTTAGTTATGCTGTGAATAGGGAATTGTAACACTAAAATGAGCCGTAGTACTAGATGTTTCATGATGTGCATTGAATCTTTATTCTCAATATAATTATCTGATATCGATCTAACTTATTTTCTTATTGCCAGGTGATCAGTTAGCAATTGGGAAGGAAACAGGACGTCGCTTAGGCATGGGTACTAACATGTATCCTTCCTCTGCTTTGCTGGGACAGAACAAGGATGAGTCTATTGCTGCTTTACCTGTTGATGATTTAATTGAGAAAGCTGATGGTTTTGCTGGTGTATTCCCCGGTATGTTTCAATTCAGTAGCCGCGGGTGTGGGGTGGGGGGTGTCCAAATTGTAGATAGTGGGAAAAAAGCATGACGACAGAATAAGTGTTTCTTTATCCTTTTTTCAGAGCACAAATATGAAATTGTAAAACGTCTACAAGCACGAAAACACATTTGTGGAATGACTGGTGATGGAGTAAATGATGCTCCGGCGCTAAAGAAAGCTGATATTGGTATAGCAGTTGCTGATGCCACTGATGCAGCCAGGAGTGCTTCTGATATTGTCCTAACAGAACCTGGCCTAAGTGTGATAATTAGCGCTGTTCTTACCAGCCGAGCGATCTTCCAGCGGATGAAAAACTACACTGTATGTCAGAAGGAAACCTACTGAAATACCTTTTCAGAAAGGAAAATATTATTTTTTTTCCTAATCCATCTTCATGTTTGCAGATCTATGCTGTCTCCATTACAATACGTATTGTGGTATGTTTTCTTGACACATGTTCTTTTGGACTAGAAGTTGTCCAAGTTTATAGGCCTCCTTCGGTTACATTGTTTTTGTCTTGCTGTTGCATATATGCATGGAATATGTTTTGAGTGTTTATTGAGTACTTATTTTGGTTGTTAACTTCTTAATCAGGTTTTTAGTTGTTATTGTTATGCAACAAGTTAGTTAGAACCACATATTTAATTAGATTCGTCTTGATTCTTAAACTTTTGTGAATAATCTGGGATTAATGCATTTGGTTGCTTAATGTTTAACAGCTAGGATTTATGCTACTTGCCCTCATATGGGAGTTCGATTTCCCACCATTTATGGTTCTTATTATTGCAATTCTAAATGACGGTACATCCCTTTCTTGTTCCATTTCATCCCTGTTGTCTATCACAATATGATGGTGAAAAGCAGTAAACACCATTTTTCATTTTCACTTCAACCATTTTCTGGTATCAACAGGTACCATAATGACCATATCTAAGGATCGAGTAAAGCCTTCCCCTCTACCTGACAGCTGGAAGCTGGCTGAGATTTTCACAACTGGAATTGTGCTTGGTGGATACCTGGCAGTGATGACTGTCATCTTCTTCTGGGCTGCATATAAGACAAACTTTTTCCCTGTAAGGATCATAAAAATGCCAGAGCATACTTTTCCTGTTCTTTTCGAATATCCTGTAAGGCTTAGCAATCTCCATTAAACATTTTGATAACAAAACGGCCTATGAAGCTAGTGCAGCATTGAGTTTCATGACTGGTTCTGAGACATACATTGACTCTCACTGTTCAATGATATTTTAGAGGATCTTTCACGTTGAAAGCCTTGAGAAGACAGCTCAAGACGATTACCAGAAACTTGCCTCTGCTGTATATCTCCAAGTTAGCACCATCAGTCAGGCTCTCATCTTTGTGACAAGGTCTCGCAGCTGGTCATTTGTTGAGCGCGCCGGGCTTTCTATTAGCGTTTGCTTTTTTTTTTGGTCGCGCAGCTGGTATGCTCTCTGAACTTTTGCTCTGTAACCCTGAATAAAAACTCAGTTACTGGAATAAGTCCCATTGATCGAGTTGTTCTCTTTGAATGCAGATAGCTACATTGATAGCTGTATACGCTAACTGGGGATTCACTTCAATCAAAGGCATTGGATGGGGCTGGGCTGGTGTGGTGTGGCTCTACAATCTCGTCTTTTACTTCCCACTTGATATCCTCAAGTTCCTCATCCGATACGCTCTGAGTGGGAAAGCATGGGATCTTGTCATTGAGCAAAGAGTAATATAAACTGCTCGTTTGTCATGCACAACGCAGCACCTGTTTGAGTGAATTTCATACACGTGTCGCTAAAATTGCTGGTTTTGCAGATTGCGTTTACAAGGAAGAAGAACTTTGGTAAGGAAGAGAGGGCGCTCAAGTGGGCACATGCGCAGAGGACGCTACATGGGCTGCAGCCACCGGATGCCAAGCTGTTCCCTGAGAGGGTGAATGAGCTGAATCAAATGGCTGAAGAGGCAAAACGGAGAGCAGAGATTGCAAGGTAAGATAAAATCCACGGAGATAGTCTTCTGCAGAAGAATACTGATCCTATAGTATCACTTGGGGAAAGGAAGGGCACGGATATCAGTGTTTCCCAATGTCTCTCATATGCTTTGGGATATTTATAATCTGCTGAGATCATTTGAAAAAGAACAGCATCCAGTTCTTTGTTACTTGCAGCCTAGCAGTCAACTCTTTGGAACATCTCACATAGTGTCAACAACATAAACCAGATGTATAATGTCGATGTAAGCTAACCATTGGCTGGTTGATGTTCCTTTGCAGGTTGAGGGAGCTTCACACGCTGAAGGGGCATGTGGAGTCCGTTGTGAAGCTCAAGGGCCTGGACATCGATACCATCCAGCAGTCATACACAGTCTGATGACCCTGGCTTAAAATAGAGGCATATGTTTCCTGCAGAGGAACACCTTGTTCTAGAAAGTGGCAGTCGCCTGCTTGTACTTGCCATACCATAGCTGCACCGCACCATTTACAGATCAACGAAGTATATAGCTGTACTGCACTGCACCTAGTTCTATGTCATGCTGTGTATTACGATTACCTTATGGGAGCGGAGATCTCCCGTGCTACGTGCAATTCTATTGTGTTATGCTGGTTTCTGGTACAAAGTAACATATATCAGGGATCACAAACATGGAGCAATGCAAAATAAGACACCAAAGAAGTGCTAAACTACAACCATGAAACGTGTTCTTCATGGGCTTCAGAGTTCTGAACACCATTGGAATCTGGAGGAGAAGTGTCAGCATCTCCATCAGATGCAGTAAACGGTAAACCAGCAACGGCCATTAATGGGCGGCAACTTCTGGTTCCGCTGTGTTGCGCCTGCGCGGCTGTGCGGAAGTCCGGTCAGTCTCCGTCTCCTCCATACGGCCGCCGTCTCGCTCGGCGCCCGTTTACTTCAGGGTGCCTTCTGCCGTGCTCCTCTGCATAGTCCTCCAGCCTCCAGTCGCCTGCGGCCCGGCTGCCCGCACGCAACCAGCGTCCAGATGCACCCCGGAGCAGCGGGCATGGGTGTCCTATACAGAGGTAAATATTTGCACTATTGCTTTGTTAAACAATGTTGACAAAATGGCAAGTAAGGAGGGATTTTGTTAAAACAATGTTGGCAAGAACAAGAATGACTTACAAATCCGGCACCACCACCACCACTCAATTCGCACTTCCCCTTGTCGGATTTCAGGTACCAACCACAAAAAAAAAGAGAACGGTTTCTTCTGCCCTTGCATTAACAAAGACAGGTGCTTCTAATGTTACAATAGAATATTTCGCTCACCAACAAGAGGGCAAGTAAATAGTCACTTTCAAATATACAAGAGCACTGATGCTTGGACCATACTCCCTCTGTCCCGCCAGGACTGTCGTCCGGAGTACCATTTCAATGGTCCACATTCATTTGCTCTGACATGCACCTGGACCAAGAGCTGTCCACATTCACACGGTCATCAGTGAACCTCTGACGAAGCTACAACGACAAACCTCGCGGGACAGAGGGAGTATTTCATACCTGCCATAACAAAAAGGCACACTGTTGGATAGAAGAATGGAATGCTCTGCGCCTCTGTAGTAGCATTGTTTTGTTTCTGCATTACTCCTCGCCTCAATTCTTCTTCCCCCGCCTCGTTTTCTTCCTCTTCATCTCCATCTTGTGAGCAAGTGGAGGGGCCAAACAAAGATAAGCAAGTTCAGATTGGTATTGAAAGGCATTTTATGGTACCTACTACGAATTTATTACAATTACTATAAAACGTCAGACAAAGTAGAAGATGATCAAAATCAAACCTGTGCTCGCCCAAGTCTACTTCGAAAGAATACGGCTCCTTGGTGTAGTATATGTGACGGTCGACCTGATCTTCAGCGTACATCCTCCCATATGCCTTCAGCAGTTGAACGTGCTTGATCTTTCCCCACTCAGAGGAGTCATCTTGTAATGCTATCAATTTGAGCAAGCTTGGGCTGCCGTCCAGCCGCAACTTATTTAGCTTTGTCTCTTGTAAGTATTGTGGGAGTGCTTCAGCATCCAAGTCCCCCCCACTCGAGGCTTTGGAGGGATGGCAAACCATTCAATTCCTTTAGTGCGGGGCATTTCATAATGTCAATCCATTGCAAGCTTGGGTTGTTGCTGATCCTCTTTAGTCTTGGGTTGTCGTATGACCAAAGCTTGACTAGTGAAGGGAAGTTCTCTATGGAAACCAAGTCCAGTATATATCTTAGGTCCAACTCTCTCAATCGGCATGCATGGTGAGAAAGTCCATCTGGAAGCCGCTGCAGTTTACAGTTGTAAATCGTAAGCTCCTCTAGAGCAGGCATTGCTGCTACTTGCTGCTCCCACTCCCACTCTGTCCATCTATCCCAACATGCCCACAAAACCCAGTTCTCTCAGCTTGGGAAAAGCAACAGCAGAACCATAAGAAATATGATGAGGCTGCTTCGTTATGTTTCGGGCTGAAATATGATGAGGCTGCTTCGTTATGTTCCGGGCTGATATATGATGAGGCCGCTTCGTTATGTTCCGGGCTGATATATGATGAGGCCGCTTCGTTATATGTTCCGGGCTCTTGTTGGCACTGATGTCCCGTCCTTGCCATCTTTGTCATTACCCGGGGGGGAGGAGGAGTTCGTGCCCAATACACTGGATGGACGGAGCACGCTTGATCCAAAAGGAAACTAGAAAGGGGAGCTGCCCCAATCCATTAGGCAGCTGCCTGCAGCATGCGTAGTCCTCTAGCCCCAACCGACTTAAACCCCTAAAGGCTGACATTGTTCTCATCCACTGCGGTAGCCCACATGCAAAGTAGCCTTTGATATCAAGTAGTTCAATGCAAGTTGGTGGGCAGAGATTAGCTAGCACATCCTCTGTTATCTCGTGCTCCTCCTCGCTGATGTGATCTTTGACCTTCCCATTTCCTCCAAGCTTGCTGGTAAATATCAAATCTAAGTATGCCAAGTGATGTTTATTGCTAAGCATTGCTTTAGCAGCCACAAAACCAGAAGGTGCCTTCTCCAGACCTGTTATTGCAAGAGCTTTGAGCTTTGATAGAGGCCCTAGTTCTTCTATGCTGCACCAGCCATCTGCGCTATCATTTGAATGTGTTGGAAAATCCCACATCGCGACTAAACCTTCTAGTTTCCGGAATCCACGAGGAATTGAAGTGATGGCTGTGCTGCGTAAGTTTAGGTACCTTAGGTTTCGTAGCTTTATAATGCTATTCGGAAGCTGAGAAATAGTTTTACAATCTTCAAGGTTAAGTGCTTCAAGAAATTTTAGGTCTCCTATGTCTCGAGGGATTGTGGACACACTTGTGCTGCAAAGACACAGGTGCCTTAAATGTTTGAGGTGGCATATGGAGTCTGGCAACTCAACTAGATTTACATTATCTAGATATAGTACTCTTAGGCAAGAAAGGTTGTTCAATAAATCCTTTAGCTCAACCGTGGTGCTTCCAAATAACATTAATGTTCTAAGTGATGTTTGTTTTCGCAGATTGTCTTCTTTTACTACATTGTTTGAGATAGATTGATGACGGAACTTTTGAGTGCTAACAAGAATCCTATTGGCATCCTGCCACTCACTAATAAGTGCCCCCTCATCTTTTATTATATACTGAGCACACGAATGAATGACATCATGCATGATGCATGCTGAACTACTATAGTATGATTTGTCTGGTTGTAGAAGATTTCTTGAAAGTAATTCTTTGTAGTATTCTTCCCCTAGATCTTCTAGGGCCTCTGAGCTCATTCTGTCTTGTATGTAACCTTCTGCGATCCAAAGCTGGATTATTTCTCCCCCTAATATTATTTGACCTTTAGGGAAAAGGGAACAATACACAAAGCATTGTTTCAGGTGTGAAGGCAAGTCTTCGTAACTCAAATAAACCGCTCTGTTAATCTCTTCGTCTATTTCTTTTGCCGACCATGTGTAGTTATTACAAATATCGATCCAAGTGTTTTTTATTCTGCTTTTGCGGCACAAGACTCCTCCAAGGACCTTAACTGCTAGCGGCAGACAATCACAATTTTCCACAATTTTTATTCCAATATCCTTTAATCCATCAATATCGGCTTCATCACTTTCATTTTGAACTACCTATCGAGACAAAAAAAATGCAGCACATGTGTGAGAAGGAAAGTGTTATCGTATACTTGTTGGCTATGTTTTATGTTAAAACATTACATTTTTCCAATGTGCCAATAACTAGAACAGAGGCTGTTGTGAGAAAAAAAAAAGATAAAATGGGTACACAAGAGCAACCAAATAAAGCTCTCCTCATCAAGTGGATGCTCTGTTAAAATAATGCCCATGAGATACGTTATGGTGAAGTTAACTGCAAACCCAGCTACCGGTGTGTTGTGCTATTGCTAATTTGCTTTTTCTGGTGGCCTTTGCTAATTATATGGTGTTTGGATTTGAGAAACCACTTTATCGTCACCTTGATGCAAAGGAATGAAAGAGCGTATGTGCATAGGATTTATTGATTAGGAATGAAATAGATGGTTGACTGAGTATTAGAAGTAACTATGGCCGCTAGTGGCAGCCCATAGGCTTTTACATTACTGGAGGATAGGAGAGTGGAAAAAAAAAAAAAGAAGAATGGGCTTTTATGTTTGTGCTCCAATACAGAAAATTTTAAGAGCGAAGAGAAGATGAAATATTGAAATGAGGCTCATATGTCCATACTAGTTTTTAAGTCGGCGGATCACATGGTTCCTATTGAAAGTATGGATAACACAATTTGTCCTCTCTTTTTTAGTTCTGTGATAAAAAAACTTTGTTTCACTTAAATAATGTGCATAACACCCAAGTATTAGGGGCTTTGTTCATAGTACTCACGGTGTGCACGTATCAAGGAAGCATCAAAATATTCCCTCTTCTTAGACAGCTTGACGAATTTTACGTAGCATGGTTCCAATTGATATATGCTTTTTTGCTGCTGTTTTCCATTTCACATTTATATAAATTTATGAACTTTAAATTTTTTTCTCACAATAAACATACAGAAAATAAAAAGTCAAATATTTGTGGTGAGAGCATATATTTAATAGCTACTACTGTGCATAACACCATTAAATTCACTTCATTGGATCACAAACATAACTACTCCTTCCATTCCAAATTTTAAGTCGTTTTAATTTTTTTAATACATTCATTTTATTATGTATCTAAACATAACATATGTCTAGATACTTAGCAAATTTTATGTCCAAAAAGTCAAAGTGACTTATAATTTAGAATAGAGCGAGTAGGATTTTACTAGGTCAAACTTTTACAATTTCAGCTTATAATATCTATAAAATATGTTATGCTAAATAGAAAAAATAATATCTTTCATGATGAATCTAGGCATGCGAATGTTATGTCCAGTCTATGCAAAATTTTAGATACTAATGATGAAATTTAAGAAATCGGACTTCTATTTGTAATTAAGGACGACATATATCACGAGCTATTATTTACAGCGCAAATAAATTATGTAATAAATAAAAGTTACTAACATGTTTTTTAGTAAAATCCAAGCATCATTTATTTGCATCTTGTCAACTTGATAGAGATGTTGGGCATTCATCCCGCGAGCAACTCCATTATTTCTTGTGGGTCACCAAGACACAACTGCCAGGAGCACCATAACTGAGTGGCACTCTAAGCAGGTCGTACCACACCTTCTCACTCCATACATCATCCATCACCAACAGAAACTTCTTCCTTCGCTCGACTGTGCCCTTGAAAGCACGCTCGAGCAAGTCCTTGTTTCCCGCAAGGCCTTGATGTTTTGCGCCAAAAGAAGCTAGAACACTTTGTAGGACATTGAATTCATTGACGTCCTGATTAACGCTCAACCATATCCTGTGATTGAAGTCCTCCTCCACTATGCTATCATTGAAAACCATCCTAGCAAGGGTGGTTTTTCCTATCCCACCCATGCCTTTGATAGCAACAGCAACAACCACGTTGTTGCCCTTGGATTCAGCAGGACTATCCACCCTCTTGATTAGTAGATTAACGATTTTCTTTGTATCCTCTATGATCTTGTCACCGACAACATCAGACTGGATAGTGAGTGAACTAGTCTTGTTAGCCAACAAATTGGAAGAATTATTGATGGAATGACCTGCAGAGTTGATTGCTTGAGTGATGAATCCAAAGCGTGAGCTCCTCTTCTGAAGGTCCTCTAGTCGCTAGTTGAGGGCTTGGATCTTCTTTCCAATCTCATGTGCGACAACAGAGTTCTTTCCAATCTCATGCGTGACAATAGAGTTGCGGAAGCAAGAGAACATCTTCCGGATGCCAGCGCACCACTTCGAAGTGGTTTTTGGAGCCACCGTTGATGACGACGACGAGGGATCTTCTCCGCCCTCCATGATGTGGCAAAGATCAAGGATGTCGTCGGCGTCGTACATGACATCCTTGAGCTCCCTCACCCACTGCTCCGCGGCAGAGTCGCGGATGCGCTTCCTCTCGGCGTCAGCCAGGATGCTGCTGAGGTCACCGAGCGTTGTCTCGAGCTTGGTGATCTCGCCCGGCACGCCGAGGAGCATCTCCACCTCGTCCTTGGCCATGCCTGTCAAAATGTCCACCAGCTTGGACGCGAACGCGTCAAGCACCGCCGCCATCAGCAAGGAATTGGGTGGCTAGGACAGCAAACGAACAGGGCGGGATTCCCAAATGTGTATTATGTGTGTGAAAGGGGCAGAGATAGATTGTGCTCCGTGCTGCTCGTGGGATGCTTTTGTAGTTTGAGAGAGAGAGAGAGAGAGAGAGGTTGGCTTGGTGCCTTGGTGTACAATCGCAAAAGTATTCGAATCACCAGACCAACCCGTGTCTCAAAGTTTATTCCTAACTTGAACCAGGGTTAGCATGCAGGAACAAAGATTGATTCTGCCGTAGCCGCTTGCAAGCAACTCAGATTTGCACAAATGGTGTCTTTCATAGGACAGGGAAGAGCTGAAGAGAATTTTAAACTTTACAAATTAGGCCCGAATCCCCACCAAAAAATATACAGAAGGCAACAAGCACCGTCTCTTTAGCATTGGTGCTTTCTTTGCGAGATCGGAAAGAAGCATTCTACTTTGCTTGAATTTGGAGTTTGGACAACCTCTGTTCTCGCGTCCCAAACGTGTATCGTGCATTCGTACTGTGCGCAACGATGAAAACTTTAGCCTTGCTCCATGGCTTTTGCTGACGTTGCGTTGCTGGCACGGCATGCAGGGCCAACTCAGTGTGGCAAGCTTGTCGATCCTCCTTCCATTTTGTTAACACGTCAGAGTGCTTCTAGCACGCGTATGCTGTATGCTTTTGTAGTTGAAGAGATGTTGGCTTGGTGCCTTGGTGTACAAATGCAAATAATATTCAAACCCGTGTCTCAATTTTATTCCTGACTTGAACAAGGGGTAGCATGCAGGAACGCTTGCAAAGAACTCAGGTCCGCCGCACGCATGGTCTTTAATTCATAGGAGGAGGAGCTGGCAACGAGAATTTTTAAACTTTACAGAGAAGGCCTGAGTGAATCCCCACCAAAAACTGTACAAAAGGCCTATAGCGCGGTGGTACAGCTGCGATGACATGCGAACGGAGCAAGCAATCAAGACCGAACGCCCGAATGCGAGGCTGAACCCACAAGACAACCGACACAAACATGGCCGCCACACACAAACAAAACAATAAAGAGGCTGAACCCCCAGGAGAATTACCGATATCAAGGTCGCAAGTTACAGAATATGGTCTCATATTTTAATCTGGCCATTATCCCAATCCTCAGCAACTGCAGGGATCTGAACTGCATGCTGAGGTACCGTAATCCACAAACTCAAGTTAACACCACATCGAGGTCACAGAATGTTAGATGGTATATGAGTGACTGGGAGTTGGGAGCCACCAGACAGTTCGCATCTGGTACGAGAACTTTAACGACACTAGGGCAGAAGTTCGACAGACATGAGTAGAATCGATTGATCTCTTCAAAAAGGAAGACTAGGGGTCCTACAAGCATTTCTGTTCCATCATCAGAATTTGCTCCACTCATCAGCCACAGCCAGTCATATCCCCACCAGAATTCAGTTACAAAAGTTGTTTGTAGCCAAACGGTCCTGCAAACAGGGCAACCAAAACACCAGGGGAGCAAGTCAGATGAGGGGAACAAAAGAAGCAAATGCTGTCGTGTGCTATGGTGCTGTAACGAGCTACTTTCAGCGTGTCAATTGCAGCAGCCAGTGTGCACTGTGCAAACGTCAGCTACCTTCAGGTGATTCAAATTGCAACACAAAACAGTGATCAGTTGCACCAGTTTGTGTAATGTGCAAACATCAGCTACCCTTAGGTGATTCAAATGCAACACAAAACAGTGATCAAGTTAGGGCCCGTTAGGCATGGCTTCCGGGTGCTCAGCCGGCTCCTCCAAATGGGGCCTTAATTTTGGATCATGTTGCCCAAAAGAAGACAAAGGAATCCAGACCCCAAAATAGAAAAACATATGCAGACATGTTGTGCCATTCTCGTGTGCATGGTAAATAGCATATGCAGTACCAAGAAAAGGGCACTATAAGAGAGCCAGTTTCAGCATGTCAGTTGCAGCAGGCTGTGTGCTGTGATAGAGAGTTCAGCATGTCAGTTGCAGCAGCTTGTGTGATGTGGAAACGTCAGCTACCCTCAGATCATTCAAATGCAAAACAAAACGGTGACAGACTTAATGTTGAATTAAATTTAATATATAAAGAAAACTTAGTGTTGGTTCAAGTTGCGCAAAAAAGAGAAGGGCTTAGAACCAGCAATGGCAATGTGAAGCTTAAACAGGAAACGCAGTACCTACTACCCAGAAAAGGACACTAATAAACTGAATGTAGGTTCCCTTTTTTTTCCTGTTCATTAACCGCTAGGCTGTGCAAGTCATATTTATTTGAACATTGAGACAGAACGAACCCTCAACGATGTAAGGCATATTCATATGAAGATTTGGTACAAAAAATAAACAAGTACATACCTATTTCTTTGGAAGACGATCTCTTGGATGATGAAATTTGCAGTTCATCTGAAATTTACAGTAGCCATGCTTCATGTAGTGAGGACACTCAAGTTCACCAGGCCTTTCAGGATATATTGCCTGTTCCTGTTGCTGCATAACATTCTGTGACTTCGTGGCAAAATTATGTCCATAGTCAGTACCACCAATTACTCCCTGAAACAACACAGCTCCACAGTTCAAATACCGGAAAGAAGCAATAAATAGTTGAATCACAATGTGAAAATCTGTGAACAGCTAATCCCCTGCTCGAACAAGCAGGAGAGCTGCATATCATTTCATTAACAAGAAGGTACATAATGGAGGCAAAGGTGATCTCCCATCCCAAACAGAAACACCTTGAGGCCATTTAGGAATAAATTTCTTTGCATAAACATCAGATAAGAAATAACAAGCACAGATCACAATGCTTAAAAAGAAGCATGCACACTTTTTCTTATCCACATAACAGATAATCAAATTATCATTATTACTGTAGTTTGAAACCAACTAAATAGTCTTGGAATGCCACAGGTAATTTTAGGAGTGTTCAGTTACTAGCTTGTGCCTTTTCCAGTGCTTCAGAAGCAAGATAGTGACTACAGGTACTACTATTTAAAGAGAAGACAAGGAACTAGCACTGAATGAACTAACCATCAATAATAAATACATACCTCTCTGCTTGAGCACCAATCTTTGGGGTGATAAAATTCACAAGCTGATCCAAATTGGCATGTCCCAGTTTTCATGTAGAATGGGCATTCTGCCGGATGCCACCCACTTGAAAGTATATCTTTTGGATGATTGAATATACATGCTGATTGAAATTTACATTTCCCAAATTGCATGTAGTACCGGCAATCTGGTTGATCAGGCCTCTCAGGAAATTTTTGCTGCTGGTAGATCTGGTCTTGTAGTGTGGTTCTAGCTGCTGGGTGGTGTTCATTTGCAGCGACTGACCTTTTTGGACTTGCTGGACCCTGCATGTTTGGGGTTATATCCTTCGGGTGATGAAACTTACAGTTTGCCCCAAATTTACAGGATCCAGTTTTCACATAGAAGGGGCACTCAGGCTCACCAGGTCTGTCAGGATAAATCATCAGTTCTCCTGATAGTGCTGGCTCCTTTTTTGGATGGTACCTACTTGAGTTTTCTTTTGGATGGTATCTACTTCGGAATTTGTCTTCTGGATGGTAAGTACTTCGAAATTTGCCTTTTGGATGGTAATATCGGCACGATGATGCAAACTTACAATCACCAAATTTCAGAAGGAAAGGGCATTCAGGCCTTTCAGGATAGTCCCCATGTTCCTGCTTGCACAAAGGCCCATCTGAACTATCCGCCGAGCAGCAGCCATCAGAATCATCTGAAGCAGATGCCCAATCAGGATCCTGCTTGAAACAAGTGAGAAAAGTTATTAAGAATGCATTGCTATGGCCACAGTTTAAATAGTACATGCGGAATTCCAAAATTGCAGAAGTGACAAATCTTCTTTACTTGAATTAAAAAGATGCATGTCTAATACTAAAATCAAATAGTAACATGCAAAATTCCCTAACACTTTGACTCAGCTACCACAGGCTAGTCATATCAGATATTAAGAATGTCTAATAAAATCAAATCTGCTTTACTATTTTGTCAGGGTCCTTGTACATCGGCATGATTATAATGCAGTATGCTAATTGAATGTCTGCAAAGGTGAATTTTAATTTAGTTAGGTTATGAGCTACTAGCCTACTGAAACTAGGTTTCATTGCATCCTTGCTGCTGGCTGCTGCAAGTAACCATTAGCAGGGTGCAGTTAATACTTTAATGGGACATCTTGCTCTTACTTGAACACTTCCTGTTGCTTAAGGAGGAAGGCGATGTTGGGCTTTTAAAATTCGTTGTCAGTTAGGGCAAAATTAAATAAATTTAATCGCATATTTTTAGTTTGGCATCTCACTATCTATAATTATATTTGTTTTTTTATATATACTTGTCAAATTGGTTGGCTATCCTTATTTTATGGGAAATGAAGCGTTGCCATACATATAGATATAGATGTGACAGGGACAGTGTGTGGTGGGATGTAGAACTATATGCCTCAATAGCCCTCAGAAACTATCCATTTCATAAGCTGCTCCACAAACTGCACCAATGGCCAGCCACCTGGCTCATGGGAGCCATTGCAGTTTTGTTGTCCAAATCATCTCAATGGTACTCGAACAAAGTAGTACACAGAACATAAAAAATACGTGTTTATCCAAACATAAGTAATACGGAGAACATACAAAATACATGTTTATGCATGGGAACAAATTGCTCAGGTCCAAAATCCAACTGCAGCATCAAATAGTAGATAGGGAACAAAAATTTAAAATAGTAGATAGGAAATTTTGCTTCCGTTCCCAACTGTAAGTTATTTTGCCTTTTTTAGACTCATTCGTATCTAGAGAGATGTCTTGCCTTTTTAAGATTCATTCGTATCTAGACAGACGTAGCGTATAGCTATCTAGAAAAACCAAAACGACTTATAATTTGGAATGGAAGGGGGTAAGAGTTTAAAACATTTGATAGTTTGCGGCACATTTTGATGATCATATACTCATAGTGATCATGAGCATAAGATTATGCTTAGGTCTAATAGGAAATGGGTACGTTGCAACATTTAATAGGGTTTTTCCCGTAGCAACACATGGGCATGAACCTAGTTTTCTAAAAGATATGTTGCAGATTTCCAAGATGTGAGGAAATGAAAATTTAAATATACAGTTACATAAATGTACAACATTTAAATAGGCATAGCATGTATGGATGTACCTTTTTTATCCTCATTTCCTTTTCTTCTGTACGAGGAACATTCTGAGGAGGTAAAAGCATCCGAAGTATGTTTGGAGGAAGAATCTCAGATCTAGACGATATGTCATCCATGGTTCCATGTTCAGGTGACTTTTTTGAGTGTGGTGAAGATTGCAAGTTAGTATCATCCCATCCCGTTGCCGTGTGGAGTTGAACATCAAGAACTTGCTCTGGATGGTTAAAACAACATTTCTTTCCATATCTGCATATACCATTACGCATGTAATAGGTACATTTCCTTGCTCCCTGATGAAAGAACGAAATTTGGCTCAGCAGCTTTAAATATAAAGCATAAGTTTACGAATCAGCTTAGATGAATATAAGAGAACAGGAAAATGCATACTTCTCGAATGGGGAGGCCAACACGGTTCAGTTCAAAAATTCAACTTCGTGATTTCTTTGTTCAGAAGGGAAACTTGAAACTTCCAGTTTTGCTTTGAGCTGTAGTGATGAAAACAATTTTCAATATGAAAAAAGGACAGAAATTATGCCAGATAATGATAAAATCCACATGTGAAAAATAAAACACTAAACAGGTATAACATGACTTTCTAAAGTGCATATCACTCATATTGGAGATACAGCAAGTCAGCACTGAAATCTTTATAGCATGCACTTCAAACTTAGATGGATAAAATGCATGGTGAAGGAAAAGATGCATGCACACATGTAAACAAATCAAATGGAGGGAGATGGTTGATTGTACATCATTAAACAGATGAAAGAAGACTGATACTGAAAAGCCAACAGAGTTAAGAAGTTAATGCCAATTTTACCCGTGGATGATTGAAGTGGCACGATGACCCATATGAGCAGCTCCCGGTTGACATATAAAAACGGCAGTTCAGTTTACCAGGCCTCTGTGGGTATCCTTCAGAGAGACCAATCTTCTCTCTGTGCACCTCTTGATCTTCCACAGCATTATCATCTGTGATTATTCTCAGTTGATCACTGGTGCATTGCTCCACTGCCTCATCTTGATCTTGTACAAAAACACCATCTTCAACTTGCTCTGCCACCATTATATCCTCCTCTCGCGATTCTACCACAACAATGCCAACCTTGGCTACACCCAATATGCAACCAACACCTTCTTGCTCCACCACCTCTGGATCAACTGCAGCATTATTATCTGTGGTTGTTCTCAGTTGATCACTGGTGCACTGTGGCACCACATTACCCTCATCTAGTACAGAAACGCCACCGATACCTTGATCTGGAACCACCATGTTCTCTTGTGACTCCACACCACTGCCATCCTTAGCTGCACCTTGTTTGTCAATGGCATCTTCTTGATACACCTTTTTATCTTCCACAACATTCTGACCCTTGGTCTCTCTTGATTCGTCACCTGCAGATTGTTCCATTTCCTTGTCTTGATCTTCAACAGTAATGCCATCTGAGGCCACACCCTTTTCAAAAATGGCACCTACTTGCTCCACCACCTCTTGCAATTCTGCCGCATTATCTTCCATGGTTGTTCTCGATTGATCACTGCTGCATTGTGCCATCACATTACCCTCATCTAGTACAGAAAGGTCATCCACAACTTGAACTGGATCCACAATGTTCTCCTCCTCTTGTGGCCCCAAACCACTGTCTTCCTTAGCTGTACCTTGTCTGTTAATGGCATCTTCTTGATCCACCTTCTTGATATCTTCCACAACATTCTCACCCTCAGTTACACTTGATTCGTCACCTGCAGATTGTTCCGTTTCCTTGTCTTGATCTTCAACAGTAATACCACCAACAGTCATACCCTTTTCAAAAATGGCACCTTCTTGGTCCACCAACTCTTGGAATTCTGCAGCATTATCCTCCATGGTTGCTCTCAGCTGATCATTGGTGTATTGCTCCACCGCGTTACCCTCATCTACTGCACACATGGCATCCCCACCTTGCTCTGCAACCACTACACCCTTCTCTTGTACCTCCACACAGCTGTGATCATTGATTACACCTTGCATGTTGATCACATCTTCTGGATCCACATTCTCGTTATCTTCCAGACCATTCTCATCCTCGGTTGACCTTGATTCATCACCAGCAGATTGCTCTACTTCCTTCTCTTGGTCTTCACCAGCAATACCATCTGTGGCCACAACCCTTTCAACAATGTCACCTTTTTGCTCCACCGCCTTTTGATTTTCTACAGCATGGTCATACAGGGTTGCTCTCAGCTGATCACTTGTGTATAGTTCCAACATGTTATTCTCATCTGATAGAGAGATGCCATCCTCGCCTTGCTCTACAGCCACTACGTTGTTCTCTAGTAACTCTGCACCACTGCCATCCTTGATCACACTGTGTTTGTCTACGACATCTTCTTGGTCCACCACCTTATCCTTAACTTCCACAGAATTTTCATCCCTGGTTGCTCTTGATTCGTCACCATCAGATTCTTTCATTTCCTTGTCTTGATCTTCAACAGCAATATCATCTGTTGTTGCATCTATATCAAAAATGGCACCTTCCTGCTCCACTACCCCTTGACCTTCTGCAGCATTATCATCCATGGTTGTTCTCAATTGACCACTGGTACATTGCTCCACCACCTTATGTTGATCTTGCGCAGAAATGCCATCCTCGACATGCTCCGCCACCACTATCTTCTCCTCTTGTGATTCCACAATAATGCAATCCTTAGCTGCATCCAGTACACCAATAGAAACTTCTTGCTCCAACGCCTTCTCCTTTTCTTCCACAACATTGAAATCCTTGGCTGCTGTTGATTCATGATTGGTGCATTGTTCTACAGCTTCCACAGCAGTGCAACACTCAGTTTCTCCTAGCTCCACCACCCCTTGATCCTGTACAGCATGATCATCTGTTCCTGTTCTCAATTGATCACCAGTGGACTGCCCCACTAATTTATGCTGATCCTGTAAAGAAATGACATCCTCATTTTGCTCTGCCACCACCAAATCCTCTTGTGATTCCACTGGAGCACCATCCTTGGCTGCATCCACCATACCCTTCTCTTCTTCAACAATATCGCCATCCTTCACTGTTTTTGACCCATCATCGCTGCATTGTTCTACAGCTTCCGCAGCAGTGTAACACTCAGTTTCCCCTTCTAGCTCCACCACCTCTTGATCTTGTACAACATTATCATCTGTGGTTGTTCTCAATTGATCACCGGTGGACTGCTCAACTACTTTATGTTGATCTTGTGAAGAAATGACATCCTCATTTTGCTCTGCCACCACCAAATCATCCTCCTCTTGTGATTCAACAGGAGCACCATCATTGGCTGCATCCAGTAGTAGACCAACAGCACCTTCTTCTTCCACACCCTTCTCTTCTTCAACAATATCACCATCCTTTCCTGCTTTTGACCCACCATCGCTGCATTGTTCTACAGCTTCCAAAGCAGTGTACCACTCAGTTGCCCCTTCTTGCTCCACCACCACATCTTCATCTTGTGCAGCATTACCATCTGTGGTTGTTGTCAATTGATCACCAGCGCACTGCTCCACCACCTCATGTTGATCTTGTACAGAAATGACATCCACGCCTTGCTCTTCCACCACAGCATTCTCCTCCTCTTGCAATCCTACAGAAACACCATCTTCAGCTTCATCCAGTATGCCACCAGCACATACTTGATTGATCACCCTCTCATTTACTTCCACAGCATTACTATTCTTGACTGCCCTTGTTTCACCACCAGCACATTGCTCTACTGGAGAGTAGTTACTGCCACCTTCCACCACAGCAGCACAGTCCTCGGTAGCCCCTTGTTGCTCCGCCACCACCTCCTGATCTTGGGCCACGGCTGCCACCAACTCATCACCCGCGGGGCACTGCTCCCCCTCCCACTCCTCCTCCTGACCACACGTCGGGAAACAATTTCTGTTCGCAGAGCGAACATCAACAGCAAGACCTTCCTTCTCCCGACTGTCTTCAGCTGTATTCCACCCTTCCTCGGCCGGTACCAACCCTAGCTCCTCCTCCCCCACGCCTGCGCAACGCCCAGCAACCTGATCGTCCTCGTCCTGCCGCTGGAGAGCGGCCAGCGACGGCAGATGGAGGCTGCTGCCGCCCGATGCCGCGTCGGAGGCAGGAGGGTCGTCGGCGGAGGAAGCGGGGCCCGCGTCGAGTAGGAGCCCGAGACCCACATTGGAAGCCGGCGGCTTGGGGCCGGAGAAGCGACCGATGGCGGCGGAGAGGGTGGCGGGGAGAGGAATGGAAGCGAACAGCCTCCTCCCGAGGCCACCACCGCCGACGCCGGTAGCGGGCTTGGACTTGGAGGTGGGCTTCGGCGAGCAAGGTGGCGGATCGGCGGCCGCGGCCGCCAGGGCATCCTTGAAGTCGTCCTCGTCCTCCACCCCAGCCATGGCGGCGGCGCGGCGGGGCCAAGGGCGGGGGCGCGGGGTGGTGGAGGGAGGGAGGAGAAACCCTAAACCTTCGATCAGTCTGGAAGCCCTCTCCTCCCAACCACTCCGCTCACCTCGTCCTTCTGTCACCCACCCACTCACGCTTTCTCTTCGCCCTGTCCTCGTCCTTGGTTGGTTGAAGACTTGTATCGCAGTCGTGGACTCGTGGGAGACTAGGAGGATGGGCCCCGTGGGCCGGGGTTGGTTGTTTCGAGGGATTTGTGTGCGCACGTCCATTTGTATGTTGTGTTGATTACTGTACGAGATTTGGCTTTGGAAACGCTCCCCATGCATCACAGCATCACGTCCTTTTGTTCTGTTGTTGCTGTTTATTTAATGCACCGGGATTTGGAACTACCTGGGGTATGCAGTAGTACCAGACTACCAGGATAGAAAGTCCTGGTTTGTTTTGTGCGCCTAAGTTATTATTAAGCCTAGAAAGTAGAAGTGGCTGCTATTTTTATTTCCCCTGCATGCAATTCTCTTCACGTATTACTGTAGCACCAACAGATCAAAGCTGCACCTGCAGCGGACTTGCATGTTGGTTTGATACTAAATATTCCTTCCACCCCACAAAAATGTAGTTATGGGATTTAAACATATTTTTTAAGTTTGACTATTTATAAAAAAAATACTAGCAATATTTAGACCTCTAAATAAATTTATTATCAAAATATATTCAACTACTTATTTAATAATCCAATTGTATCATTAGTTTTAATATTTTTTATATATATTTGGTAAAAGTTGAAAATATTTGCATCTCGAAGTGAAAATGACATTGTTTATGGGACGAAAGAAGTATATTCTTGGCACACTCCTAGTAAGATTTCACTTTACTAAAAAAAAAAAAAAGTAAGATTTCATTTCAAGTGGAGTTCTAAACGATGGAAATCGTTATACTACTTCACTAGGGAATTCAACTTAAATGCTTGCATAGTCTTGGATGGAACCTTGTTGCATCACTTGGAAAAAAGCCAAAGAATTGGCTACTTATATTGATGGATTGTTTGCCATATAATATGTAAGAAGACAAACTCTTGTGGTATGACCTAGGACAACAACACCAACCCCAATAGTGGCCTCAAGGAATGGATAAAGGAGATTAGCTAGATGAAATTGGAGTCATGAGACATTCAAGTGAAGGTACAAGTACAACCTAAGAAAAAAAAGACTATCGACAAAGCAAATAAGAAATTGACAATCATATGAAGTTGCTTGAAGAGTTTTACCGTAAGCCCTAGCATATATTAAAAAGAAGTAGTGCAGATTTATAGCAACAAGGCAAAGAAGGATGGCGTGCAATCTAAGAAAGGAAAAAAGAAATCAAATAGACAACAGAGTAACGACCAAATAATGGAGGAAGGAGATATTTGGTTACCGGCCACCGATAGCCACGCCCAAGGTGGTGGGCGAGCTGTAGCGAGCTGCATTTGCAGAATTTATCCGCCGCAGAGTGTGGCAGCTTTTCTACCCAGTTTTTGTGTGGTAGCCAAACATTTTGTCTCTGATTTTATGACGAGCCACAGGTGTATCAAGTGACATGCACCAGCAACCAAACGCGTCCTAGGTGTTTGATTTGAGAAGCGAACCTGTCCATCACCTTCTCACTCTTGATTTGTATTTGTTACATAGAAGGGATCAATCGATCCATCATCCTTGACATGCACATGATTAATGCAAGTATAAGGAGGCGAACAAGTTAACAGAGCATGAATGGTGTGATGATGCTTTAGAGCATCTCCAACAACTCTTTAAAATTAACTTGCCAAATTTTAAGTTTTAGCAAGTTGCTAATTTGTTTGGAAAGTGAAAAAAACTTGTCTCCAACAACTCCTTAAAACTCACTTGCCAAAACGAAAAAGTCCGCTAATGAATTAAGAGACCCGCTAAACGAACGAAGAGACCCGCTAAACGAACGAAGATCCCCGCTAAGAAACGAAGAGCCCCACTAACTTCTCTCGATAGCAAGTCCTTTTCGCGCGTGGATATATACGCGCACGAGACCTGTGAATAGCAACTTGGAATAAATAACAAGTTGTTTTGAGTAGTTGTTGGAGAGGGATTTTTGTGTTTTTGCCAAATTAATAAGAATAGCAACCTCATTCGAGGAGTTGTTGAGTATATGGGTAGAGAATCATGGACGTCTCTCTAGAATAATCTTGGTGTAGTATTTTTTTGGCGGAATAGCCAAATTCATCCTCAAACTATGGCCGAAAACTCAGTTTGGTCCCTGAAGTACAAAAACGGCCGTTCTAGTCCTCAAACTTTCATAGCAAGCTCAGTTTCGTCCCTAAACTATGAAAACGATGTTCTCATTTTTAAACTTTCGCAACCGGCTCAATTTCATCCCTGGTTGGACGTGGAGCACCACGCTGACTCGCCTCATCATCGCCCAGATCTTTGAAATCTGTTTCTAAAAGCCTGCAACTGATTTATTATTCCAACTACCTGCAACTAGTTGTAACTCTTCAATACAACATCCGATGAAGATTATTTTTTATAAAAATATAGATCTCGATAAGATTCGCCCTCAAATAAAAAAAAAAAATTAAAACTAGAAAGTTCTAGATCATATCGAGATCTATAATTTTTATAAAAAATCATCTTCATCGGATGTTGTAATGAAGAGTTACAACTAGTTGCAACCGGTTATAATAATAATAATAAACTAGTTGTAGGCTATTAGAAACTGATTCCAACCGACTTGGCGATGACGAGGCGTGTCAAGATGGCGTTCTACGTCCGATCGTGGATGAAATTGATCCGGCCGTGAAAGTTTGAGGATGAGAACGGTCAATTTTCGTAGTTTAGGGATGAAATTGAGCAAGCTGTGAAAGTTTAAGGACTAAAACGACCGTTTTCATAGTTCAGAGACCAAACTAAGCTTTCGGCGATAGTTCAAGGACTAATTTGGCTATTCCACCTATTTTTTTTTATCCAAAGGTTTGTATAGTAGTAGTTTATTAGCTGCAAGTACATTCGCAAAAAAGGGGTTCAAAACTAGTTCATTGAGTCATGGTCGTAAGCATATGCAGTTTTTTTATTTAGCTTGAAAGAAATAGTGCATCGAGTAAAATACCGAATAAGAACCGTGGTGGAGTCATAGAAAATTTTAGGATCAGATTCAACATTCTTAATCAACCTTCAACCTACTAATGCACCAATTTTTCTTTGCTACAGTCACACACAATAAACGTCCTAGAAGTCCTCCCTTCATCCACCCACGAAATTGTACCCAGGAAAACAACACAATTAAAATGGACAACACAGATTTAATTTCACACATTCTCTCTCCTTACTCATTCACATCGGACAGTTGTGGCAGAACCTTCTAAATTATATGGCCCACAAGCACCTGACATTGTCCTTAAGACCTCTCGTCACCGTATTTTGTATACCACATAACTCGAATGTTCTGTCGGGTGAAACCCCCGATGACACCACGATCCTCCAGGATCCACTTCTTACAAGATATTGTAGTATTACAATTATTTTTATTCAAATACCACGTAGTAGCGGAAGATTTACAAAAGAAGAGTATAATGGATGATCGAGTTTGATTAAACAACACTTAACCGAAGTTTGCGGACGCGAGAAAAGAACTTTTGCAGACGGAAGATATTCGATCATGCCAAGCCCACCGGTATGACCGGGTTAGCTTCACTAGTCAACACCCGCTTGGGGGGTCAAACAAACCCCGAGTACAAAAAGTACTCCGCAAGACTTACCCGATTTAAAAATTGGGGAGAAGACTCGGGAATGCCTGGCTAATAGGAATCAAGGTGAGGCTTTAGCAAGATCAAATGACACCTTTGCAAAAGAGACTAAGCCATCCCTTACTTTACTACATCAATCACTTGTCAACCAAGTATCGGATTCAAAACTTTCCATCATCAACTTCCCTTATTACTACGATCTTTGGTGCAAGGATCACGGCTCCCATATCGTGGAGCACACGACGATTCGAATCGCTTCATATACCCAATTTGGGGCTTCCTAGCCACACGATGTATGCAGGACCAAACATCTCACATACATCAACTCACGCTTGCATTTCTCCGCACGAACGGGTCCTAGCCACAAGAGTACAAGACACCATCTCCCTACGCCGTCGGTCACAACCGTCGACGGGTGCACTCGTAGTGTGGGTACACGCTACTTCCCCGTCCCGGTGTCCGTTCTCGTATGGATTATACAAGGGAGCTTACCGCCATTAGCATGCGACTAGTACTATCCAATAACCTCATGATCCAAGGGCCAAGGCAACGAACGGTGCTTAACCGACTCACAAGTGGGACGACACTACACCGGGGCACTAGCCCCTCCCCGGTGCAAGTCACTCCACCCGGTCTCAATTTACTCATCATCATGCTCTTGTTGCGTACCCTTGACCCGATCAAAGTGAAGGGATACCAACAAGTAGCATCAAGGTTTTCGTAATTGCCCTCAACGGGGATTTTGTTATCACATCTTTAAAAAAAAATATTTCAGAAAGCCTTTGCTATTTGCGGGGCTAAGCATACACTAGCATTTTCGAAATCAAAACAGGTATTTAGGGTATATATCAAGGTACGGTAAATGCATCAAAGTAGGAGGTCACACAACTCCTAACACCTAATGCATCATATCCGGAACATACGATATAAAAGCTTTTCGAAATACAAGGAAGGGTCCGAATGCATCCGGGGCTTGCTGCGTTGTTGCGAGAAGGTTAACTTGTTAGTCTTGACATCAAACTCGTCGTGGATTCACCTTGTTAGGGTTGGATCACCGCGGATCTTTTTTTGAAACTTGACCATCGCAACCCATCGCTCTCACGTGTAAACTATACGTAAAGGAAGGATGCATGCTTAATGACATGACATGATGTGAGACGATGCAATATGGATGAAACAACTCAACTCATTATTATCTTGAGTACAACTTTCCTTCATGGTATAGTTATGCTAATAGATCACAGATACATCGACGAGGACGGACTAACAACATGCAATCAACATAAAATGCCGAAGGTCATTTAGGGTTAATGACCTAGGGTCATCACTCAATCCCAAATTCAATCAGACTTATGGTGATTAAGGTTAATTACTAATTTATTAACTATTTTTACAGTTGTTGAAAGCCGCTAATTAAACTTACTAAGTAAAAGATTAATCTATTACTACACATGTGATGATGATCACTAGTAACACTACCCAATCAAGCCATGAACCATTGGGAGGGTTTATGATTCTTGGTCTTCAAACAATACTATAAATCAATCAACAATTTAATTAATCAACTAATTAGCTAAATAGTTACCTCATTAACTATTTTTTTTAGCCATTAATTAGGATAGAAATTAATTATTAAAACAAACTTCTTCAAAACAGTACCAAAATTTTAGTGGAGGTTCATTGTAGCACCAAAAGCTTAACCCTAAAATTTCATGATTTTTGGATTAATATATTGCTCTACAAAAATCAAACATCATACATTTCTTAATTAAAACATGCAATTATTACACATGACAACATTACTTAACATGCTGCACACATATTTTTCTATGAAACTACACATCATGAGGATCACACATATATTTTTATTACATTTTTATTTGCCCAGAAAATTCAATTATGAAATTATGAAAACTCAATTCAGAAAAACATTTGGAAAAAGAAAAGCAAAAGCTTTACGTTGCTTTGGGCTACTGTGCGGCCCGACGGCCCAACTCGGCCCACTCCCGCGCGCGCCGGCTGCCTTCCCTCCTTCTCTCGCTGACACCTGGGCCCGGCTCGTCAGCTCTCTTCTCCCTCTCTTTTCTGTTCTTGTTCAAACCGAGAGAGACGACGACGACGGCGTCAGCCGTCCTCCCCGGCGACGAGGATTCCGATGACAACGAGCACACAGGCACCCTCCCCACGATCCCGCAAACCAAGCTGGAGGGTTGGGTGACTCGGTTGGAGCTTGGAACGGCCGTGGCGGCGGCCATGGCGGTATGCCGCGCCGAGCACTGGCGGCGCCACGCGTTCTTGAGACATCGGTCATGGTAAGGGCCAAGCCACCGGGTCAATGGTGACAAGGACGACATGACGGTGCTCAAGAAAGGCTCGATTCGGCAGAAGACGCTCCTGCATGGGCTAGCCGCGCACAGGGCACGGCGGCGGCGGTTCAGCCGGCTCTGAGAAAGATGAGCCCGTGAGGGCGGTTTAGGTGGAGAAGGGTGGCGAATTGGGGTTCGGGTCGTGTGCAAGGGACGTGCGGAGATGCTGGCAAAGGTGGAAGGAGCAGTGGCGCAGCGCGCCACGCGAATTTCGCCGGCGGAGGAGACCGCCGGAATTGGAGCAGGAGGGAGAAAACGAGGTGATGGCGGCCGGTGCTCCACTTTTATAGGATATGGATGGGTCGGCAAGGTGGTGGGGGGCTTCGCGAAACTCTCCAGGTGGTTGGCAGCGCGGGATCACCGGCGACGACGCGAGAAGGACACGGCGGCCGGCGATCAGGCGGCATGGAGGAGGAGAAAAGGAAATTCTCCCCCCCCGGTTTATTGAAGCACGCCCACCTCACCTCTCTTTTCCAAAATTACTTTCAAAATCATGTAATAACTTGAAAAATTTCCAAAATAGAAGTTGTGCCAAATAATGAGCTCTACCACTTTTATTAAACAAGTTTTGTCAAATTTCAAATATTTTTGAAACTGCAAATTTGAATTTGAAAAGGGGCAAAACCCTACTTTTGGGGATTTAAAATTACTTTCAAAATTTGAATAAAAGATGAAAATCTCCAAAAATAAAAGTTGTTCCATTTTTCAATATCTACAACTTTCATTTACAAAGTTTTTCATGAAACTAAATAATTTTTGAATTGAAGTTTAAAATTCAAAAGGGGACACTTTCCCATTTAAAGAACTTTTGAAATTATTTAAAATTTTATTCAAAAACTTGAAAAACTTTATATACCAAAGTTGTAGAGCTCAAAGAGCTGCACAAACTGTATTTTGGAAGTTTTCCCAAATTTTGAATATTTTGAGATGAAATTGAGAAAGGGGTAAAACACCTTTTGAAATCTAGGGTTTTGGAAGGGATTTTCAAATTGATTCTTTGGGCAATTAATTAATGATGTTATGGAACTTTTCAAAACCAACCAATGGCATAGTTTCAAAATACAAAGTTCATACTTTGAAATGGTGCCAATGGTTAGCAATTTTATTTAGAAAATTGATTACGGTTAGCTCCCAGAAATTGAAAATGAAATTCAAACTTCAACACTTAACCAAATATGGAAAATGTTGGCAATTGAATTCCAATTCCAATTTTTGTTCTTGCTTTGCATCATTTAAATTGTAAAACACGGTTGAGGTGTGAGTCGGGGTTAGCCAAGCAGGTTGCAAGCAACAAGGTTGGTTTTAATTGATTGCTTTTATAAACAAAAGTAAAGTTGTGAGTGAAATTTAGTGATAAACATACACATGCGATATGAAAGAGCGCAACCAAACCCTAGAACTTGACAAACTCATCTTAGTTATAAAAATGCTTATGCAATGCTTATGATGACATGTGGCGGGGTTTAGGTTAACGTAACAGGGGTGTTACATTATATCCCATTTTAATGGGAATCTCGTCCCGAGATTCAAGGGTTTAAGGTTAAGTAATGGAAAAGGAAATGTATCAAGTATATGGACTTGTAAGAAATTCATAAAACAACAAGGTTTAGGTTGGCCCACTAAAATCAAGAGATAGCTATTGGTGGTGAGAGTATCTCACGGGAACTACGTATATAGGGATTAAAGAAATGAATACAACAATAGTGGGTTACCCCAGTATCGGGGAACACCGACTATGCTAGTAGTGCCCTCTAGGAAATCCTAGTTTCCGGACACGTAGCATAGTCACGGGTCGAGATACCAATATCACACACTATTGCGGTGTCTCCAATATGAGGCATATTGAAGTGACGAGGTCAATAAGGTAGCATGTGTCAAGACTAAAAAAAAGGCCAAGGTGACACTCATTGGAAAAGACCCAAGAAGGGTGGGGCTTGAGTAATGGAAAAGGAAATGTGTCAAGCACATTAAGTTTCAACAATCTCATAAATCAAGAGGGTTGGTTTTCAGGGTTACAACCAAGATTAATGTATGGTTGTAAAGCTTAAGGTAAATAAAGTTTTGATACGCAAGAACAAGTTTAATATATACAATGAGTTGGGATTTCAAAGAATAATCCCAAGAGAGTACCTTAATGGTGGAATGTGATGGAGGATGATCATTGATCTCGATACAAACGAAGCGCCAGCCCAGTAACTCATGTGGGCTGCAGCAACAGGGGGAGACCCTGGTTTCGACGTTGTATCGGGATCGTGGATCATGGTACCATCGTAAAAAACACAATTTCGATGGCTCCCACACAACACATATCGAAATAATAAGGTCAAGAAAATTGGCATGTGTCGAAATTAGAAAGACCAAGGTAAGACACATGTATAAGTGAGGAAACCAAAGTTATCTTCAGAGATTTGCTAAGCAAAAGTTCCTTAGCGAATCGTGATACAGGACGAGATAAAAGGGGATCTTAATAGCTATGCGAACAATAGCTATTGTTGAAGTAATGCAAGACATGTTACTGTTATCTTATATGACAAGTATGATGCATGCTCGTCCTATACGTCTTCACGACGTTAGTCAGCACATCGCTCACAACTCACTATAGGGCAATACTTTTACACTATAGTCTTGCAGAGTGAGACGGGATACAGGAAGACCCATGGCAGGGCATTGTTGACGAAGTTGCCTCTTCATTGGACTCCCTCGAGAAGATTCGAAGACTCTTTAACGTTGTTGCTCGAGAATTTTCCGAAAAGCCTTCTTGGTAGCTTGCAAAGAACCGGAAAGATCGTAAAACAAGTTTTATCTTGTTTTATCAAAAACTCTTAATTGTAAATTCATTTTGAAGTTTTCGCAATGTAATACTACAAGTATCTTTATAAGAATCGCTCGATACCATTCTCGCGGGCAGAACCTTCTAAATTATATGGCCCACAAGCACCGACATTGTCCTTAAGACCTCTCGGTCACCGTACTTGTATACCACATAACTCGAGAATGTTACGTCGGGTGAAACCCCGATGACACCACGATCCTCCGGGATCCACTTCTTACAAGATATTGTAGTATTACAATTATTTTTATTCAAATACCACGTAGTAGCGGAAGATTTACAAAAGAAGAGTATAACAGATGATCGAGTTTGATTAAACAACACTTAACCGAAGTTTGCGGACGCGAGAAAAGAACTTTGCAGACGGAAGATATTCGATCATGCCAAGCCCCATCGGTATGACCGGGTTAGCTTCACTAGTCAACACCCGCAGGGGGTCAAACAAACCCCGAGTACAAAAAAGTACTCCGCAAGACTTACCCGACGAAAAAATTGGGGAGAAGACTCGGGAATGCTTTGGCTAATAGGAATCAAGGTGAGGCTTTAGCAAGATCAAATGACACCTTTGCAAAAAAGAGACTAAGCCGGTCCTTACTTTACTACATCAATCACTTGTCAACCAAGTATCGGATTCAAAACTTTCCATCATCAACTTCCCTTATTACTACGATGTCGGGGTGCAAGGATCACGGCTCCCATATCGTGGAGCACCACGACGATTCGAATCGCTTCATATACCCAGTGGGGCTTCTAGCCACACGATGTATGCGAGGACCAAACATCTCACATACATCAACTCACGCTTGCATTTCTCCGCACGAACGGGTCCTAGCCACAAGAGTACAAGTACACCATCTCCCTACGCCGTCAGTCACAACCGTCGACGGGTGCACTCGTAGTGTGGGTACACGCTACTTCCCGTCCCGGTGTCCGTTCTCGTATGGATTATACAAGGGAGCTTACCGCCATTAGCATGCGACTAGTACTATCCAATAACCTCATGATCCAAGGGCCAAGGCAACGAACGGTGCTTAACCGACTCACAAGTGGACGACACTACACCAGGGCACTAGCCCCTCCTGGTGCAAGTCACTCCACCCGGTCTCAATTTACTCATCATCATGCTCTTGTTGCGTACCCTTGACCCGATCAAAGTGAAGGGATACCAACAAGTAGCATCAGGTTTTCGTAATTGCCCTCAACGGGGATTTTGTTATCACATCTTTAAAAAAAATATTTCGTAAAGCCTTTGCTATTTGCAGGGCTAAGCATACACTAGCATTTTCGAAATCAAAACAGGTATTTAGGGTATATATCAAGGTACGGTAAATGCATCAAAGTAGGAGGTCACACAACTCCTAACACCTAATGCATCATATCTGGAACATACGATATAAAAGCTTTTCGAAATACAAGGAAGGGTCTGAATGCATCCGGGGCTTGCCTGCGTTGCAGAGAAGGTTAACTTGTTAGTCTTGACATCAAACTCGTCGTGGATTCACCTTGTTAGGGTTGGATCACCGCGGATCTTTTTTTGAAACTTGACCATCGCAACCCATCGCTCTCACGTGTAAACTATACGTAAAGGAAGGATGCATGCTTAATGACATGACATGATGTGAGATGATGCAATATGGATGAAACAACTCAACTCATTATTATCTTGAGTACAACTTTCCTTCATGGTATAGTTATGCTAATAGATCACAGATACATCGACGAGGACGGACTAACAACATGCAATCAACATAAAATGCCGAAGGTCATTTAGGGTTAATGACCTAGGGTCATCACTCAATCCCAAATTCAATCAAACTTATGGTGATTAAGGTTAATTACTAATTTATTAACTATTTTTACAGTTGTTGAAAGCCGCTAATTAAACTTACTAAGTAAAAGATTAATCTATTACTACACATGTGATGATGATCACTAGTAACACTACCCAATCAAGCCATGAACCATTGGGAGGGTTTATGATTCTTGGTCTTCAAACAATACTATAAATCAATCAACAATTTAATTAATCAACTAATTAGCTAAATAGTTACCTCATTAACTATTTTTTTTTTTAGCCATTAATTAGGATAGAAATTAATTATTAAAACAAACTTCTTCAAAACAGTACCAAAATTTTAGTGGAGGTTCATTGTAGCACCAAAAGCTTAACCCTAAAATTTCATGATTTTTGGATTAATATATTGCTCTACAAAAATCAAACATCATACATTTCTTAATTAAAACATGCAATTATTACACATGACAACATTACTTAACATGCTGCACACATATTTTTCTATGAAACTACACATCATGAGGATCACACATATATTTTTATTACATTTTTATTTGCCCAGAAAATTCAATTATGAAATTATGAAAACTCAATTCAGAAAAACATTTGGAAAAAGAAAAGCAAAAGCTTTACGTTGCTTTGGGCTCTTGTGGCGGCCCGACGGCCCAACTCGGCCCACTCCCTTGGCGCCCGGCTGCCTTCCCTCCTTCTCTCGGCCGACACACTGGGCCCGGCTCGTCGGCTCTCTTCTCCCTCTCTTTTTCGTTTCTTGTTCAAACCGAGAGAGACGACGACGACGGCGTCGGCCCCTCCCCCGGCGACGAGGATTCCGATGACAACGAGCACACGGGCACCCTCCCCACGATCCCGCAAACCAAGCTGGAGGGTTGGGTGACTCGGTTGGAGCTTGGAACGGCCGTGGCGGCGGCCATGGCGGCCGTGCCGCCGCCGAGCACGGCGGCGCCGCGTTGCGATAGACATCGGTCATGGTAAGGGCCAAGCCACCGGGTCAATGGTGACAAGGACGACATGACGGTGCTCAAGAAAGGCTCGATTCGGCAGAAGACGCTCCTGCATGGGCTAGCCGCGCACAGGGCACGGCGGCGGCGGTTCAGCCGGCTCTGAGAAAGATGAGCCCGTGAGGGCGGTTTAGGTGGAGAAGGGTGGCGAATTGGGGTTCGGGTCGTGTGCAAGGGACGTGCGGAGATGCTGGCAAAGGTGGAAGGAGCAGTGGCGCAGCGCCACGCTGATTTCGCCGGGCGGAGGAGACCGCCCGGAATTGGAGCAGAGGGAGAAAAACGAGGTGATGGCGGCCGGTGCTCCACTTTTATAGGATATGGATGGGTCGGCAAGGTGGCTGGGGGCTTCGCGAAACTCTCCAGGTGGTTGGCAGCGCGGGATCACCGGCGACGACGCGAGAAGGACACGGCGGCTGGCGACTGTGCGGCATGGAGGAGGAGAAAAGGAAATTCTCCCCCCCCCCCGGTTTACTGTAGCACAGCCACCTCACCTCTCTCTTTTCCAAAATTACTTTCAAAATCATGTAATAACTTGAAAAATTTCCAAAATAGAAGTTGTGCCAAATAATGAGCTCTACCACTTTTATTAAACAAGTTTTGTCAAATTTCAAATATTTTTGAAACTGCAAATTTGAATTTGAAAAGGGGCAAAAACCCTACTTTTGGGGATTTAAAATTACTTTCAAAATTTGAATAAAAGATGAAAATCTCCAAAAATAAAAGTTGTTCCATTTTTCAATATCTACAACTTTCATTTACAAAGTTTTTCATGAAACTAAATAATTTTTGAATTGAAGTTTAAAATTCAAAAGGGGACACTTTCCCATTTAAAGAACTTTTGAAATTATTTAAAATTTTATTCAAAAACTTGAAAAACTTTATATACCAAAGTTGTAGAGCTCAAAGAGCTGCACAAACTGTATTTTGGAAGTTTTCCCAAATTTTGAATATTTTGAGATGAAATTGAGAAAGGGGTAAAACACCTTTTGAAATCTAGGGTTTTGGAAGGGATTTTCAAATTGATTCTTTGGGCAATTAATTAATGATGTTATGGAACTTTTCAAAACCAACCAATGGCATAGTTTCAAAATACAAAGTTCATACTTTGAAATGGTGCCAATGGTTAGCAATTTTTATTTAGAAAATTGATTACGGTTAGCTCGAAATTGAAAATGAAATTCAAACTTCAACACTTAACCAAATATGGAAAATGTTGGCAATTGAATTCCAATTCCAATTTTTGTTCTTGCTTTGCATCATTTAAATTGTAAAACACGGTTGAGGTGTGAGTCGGGGTTAGCCAAGCAGTTGCAAGCAACAAGGTTGGTTTTAATTGATTGCTTTTATAAACAAAAAGTAAAGTTGTGAGTGAAATTTAGTGATAAACATACACATGCGATATGAAAGAGCGCAACCAAACCCTAGAACTTGACAAACTCATCTTAGTTATAAAAATGCTTATGCAATGCTTATGATGACATGTGGCGGGTTTAGGTTAACGTAACACCGGGGTGTTACAACGATCGAATCAAAAGTGTCACGCATCCTTCCTCCACCCTCGACCTCCCGCGAGAGCCCCCGTGCCGCCGCACGCCAATCATTCCTCACACCCGCCGCCCTGCCCGGGACGCCGCTCCGCGCAGATCGAGGGTTCGATCCCCGCTTTCTCGGTCTCCAATTGAGTTTCTCAGAAAGAAAAACCTATCCTCTCCTCTCTCTTGGCTGCTTTGTTCAGCCCTGCGGCGCGCCGTCGCCGTCGCTGCACCTAGCCGCCTGCTGCGCGTCCCCATCTGTGGGACCCCCGATGTCATTGCTTTGCACTGAGTGCGGTCGCACCTAAGACGGGGATGGGCGAAGCGCGGCCACCACCACGCCCGGGACACCCGGCCTCGCTCGGGGCGCTGGCGTCGCCAAAGCCAAGACGACCGGTAGGGCCGCGCAATGGCAGCCCCCCCGACACACCAAACCCTAGAGGTCGTGGGCGGGCACCCCTACAGTTTTTCTCTCTCCCTTCCCCGAGCCCTTTCTCGTTCGTAGTCACGCAATGTCCTTGATGCCTAAATCCAAGATCCGGACAAGGTTAGTTCTTTGGGCACCCCGTGAAGTTCTCGGGAAGTGTTGAATCTTGTATACTGCAGGTGCTTAGAGCTATTGTTTTGACTTCGTTTTGTTTTATGGCTTTCAAGAGCGTCTAGCAGCAAAAAGGAAGGAGAGAGTGACAACCGCAGAACTGATTTGGAAAGAAAATAACTAAGGAGAAGTTTCAAAAGAAGTAGAGACTTGCCGCAATCGGTAATGTTCTTGATAGATGGAAATATGTCGAAGTTTATTCTACCAATTTTATTATGTTGACTCGAATTAAATTTTGCAGCAGAGGATCTTTTGGCAACCGCCGCCGACATTTACTTCCCCGCCACATTTGCATTAGTGGTCGAATCAAGTTTCAATGTCGAGCCCTTGTTCAGTTCGAAACTTGCGTGAATTGTGAACTCCTCTGTAGCACTTTCGTTTGTATTTGACAAATATTGTCCAATCGTGGCCCAACTAGACTCAAAAGATTCGTCTCGTAATTTACAACAAAAAACTGTGTAATTAGTTATTTTTTTTACTAACATTTAATGCTCCATATATACGGGTAGAAATTGATGTGATGAGAAAGTTGCATGAAAGTTGCAACTTTCATGCGAACTAAACATGGCCCGATAGTTTACATGTTTACAAGGAAAGTGTTATTATACTGTCATTTTACTCATGCTTTTCTCCATTTTATGCAGTTCTAGATGGCATTGTTATTTGTTAATGGCATATCTCTGAAATAGTTTCATCGAGAGTTTTAGGTGCTCTTGATTGCAATATTATGTCGGGATGCAAAGAAGAGATAGGAAAGGTAGTCTCGTGCCTTTTACACTTTGTTCCGCGAACCCGCCAGAGCTGAAAAAGATTTAATGAACTGCCTTTTTACAGGAGCAAGATGACCTCAAGCTTCATGTCGAACACTTTGGAATCGGAAAGAGCATTACAAAGAGTTGCCGCCGCTGAAAAAACAATTGGATATGTGAGTTCAGAATTATTAACATACTATTTAATTTTTTTCCTATGTTACTTCATGCTGAACCAGAAAGAAAAAGAGCAAACTTGTGCTTGATTGATTACAGCTTGGGCTTGATTGATTCATATGCCCGGCCAACATTAGAATCTTGAGACAAGTGGGATGAAGGTGATGCAATTGGCTCTTCGATCACCAAGGAGCTTGTCAAAATTGCTGTACATAAATCTCAAAACATGTAGCCTGTGTATCAGTATCACTAATCTATTTTTTTATTTTGCGTCAATCAATTGGATAAATATTAGAAATTGCATACGGGAATCAATTTTAGTAGGGTGAATGAGTTGCAGGGAACAAGGATCGCTACTTGGGCACTGAATCTTCAGTATGTAGCAGAGATTTTTTTTTTCATTGCATATAGAGTACTCCTGTATTGACCACACAAGGATCGAGTTTATTGTTGAATTACTCAGTGTTTCTTCAACTGCGTGTAGCATCAATAACGCTTGTGTGTGAAAATAAGAATTGTATCATCTCTACTCCTAATAAGACGATACCGGAATCGTCCTCAGACCTTCGCCCCGCCAATCCACTTCGGCGTGCGGCGCCGACATGTGGATCCCGCTTGCACGCGGTCGGTCCCACGTCCAGCGCACAACCCGATCAGCCATCTCTTCCTCTTGCTGAGGACTGAGCGTAGCTCAGATGGCAAGGCGTGCGGTGGTGCAGCCTGCCCGTCCAGGTTCGAAGCCCGGCTTCGACTTGGATGCCTCACCGGGAATAGTAGATTCCCAAATAAACTGTCTCCACTTGGAACTATTCCAAGCGCCCGCCTCTCACGCGTGGAGCCACAATGGGATAGTGACGTGCCCGTCACCTACGGAATCAGAGGATTTCAGTGATCTCATCAAGGACGCGGTCTTCTGATCTGAGTGTAGTTGTAGGTTTGTTTGTACACGGGTGGTGTGAGTTGTGTGTGTGTGGAGTGAGTGAGTGTGTGTATGAACAGATGCTACAACTGTACCCAGACAAGAGGCGTCAAAAAAAAATAAATAAATCTCTTCCTCTTGCTCGCTCTCTCCTTGGCTCCCTAGGATCTCTCTCGCATCTGGTGCCAGGCGTGCCGCCGCCGTTCTCCCTACCCTTGTGCCAGCCGCACTCCGCCTACTCCCCTCCTCTTGTGTCCCCACACTCCCTCCCCGAGAAAGAAATCCCGACGGATCGGCGTGGTGCCGGGCTCGATCGGTGGGTGCCCGGCATTTGTGCAGGGGGTGGCGGCGGCGACCACGGCTAGGGCGCTATGCCATGCTGCTGGCGGCCCAAGGAGGCGACGTCGCCCGGCGTCGCGGCAGCGGTGCCATGCTAGCGGGCGGCGATTTGAAAGCGAGTGTTCGCGGCACATAAAGGCGGAGAGATGGGGCTGGAAGCCTCCTCTGTCCACAGGCCGCGTCATCCTTCTTGCTCTCGCTTCCCCCATCTTGCTTCACATCGCCTCCTCCGTTTCTTCCCATCTGCAGCGGCCCGCCGATTGACTCGCCCCCCTCGATCCACTCCTGCGCTCACTTTGCTCCCCCGGCCGCTTCCTCCACTCCGGCCCCAACCAAGCTTCTCTAGATCCTCCATTGGGTGAATCTTGCCGGCAAGCGAGGTAGGCGCATGGCTGACCTACCGGAGAGATGGCATGGGCACTGACCGCCCGTCGGAGCGACATGGGCGGCCGCCTACCAAGCCGCTGCGGCCTGCGGAGCCTCGGGCTGCCTGAAGGCCGGCTGCCGCCGCGCCGTGACATGCTGCATCGGGGTCTAGCAGGAATGTACGAGCTGTGCCCCCGTGCAGTGTAAGCCACACTCTATTTGCTACGTGTTCGTCGAAATGACTGAACAATTTGCTGCTGTGAGAAGGGGTGGGACTGTAGTGTAATTTGTTCATCGCTACTGGCAGATAAATCAAGTGTATTTTCTTGCAAATCTATCTTTTGTATCACTAGCTGGATACATTGGATCAAAGGTTCTTTTCCCCTTAATCGCTCTACTTCTTACACAGATTTTCTATGTGCAATGAATGTGAAATTTGCGTTGCCAAATTTATCGTTTATTTAGTGTTTTTTGGACTGAATATTGTGAGTTTTTTTGAAACACTAAAACTTCAAATGGAAATTTCACTCCGTATGCTTGCTACCATTTTCTTTCCATTTGTGGTTTGACTGGTTCTAGATTTGTGTACAGTAGCAATAGTAGCATCAATGGCCACACGTTAGCTCTTGTTCTGTATGCAGTGCTAGCCAATTGTTTCAGAAAGGCCTCTATTACCTAACCTGTGACCATGAACTAACATCTACTAGAGTTTCTCAAGTGTGTAGCATACAATGTGTTGCAAAGCACTCAAATATATAGTGATTGCACAAGTGACTCTGTTTCTGTCTATTTTTTTTTGGTCGTATCTCTGAAATAGGTAGGACAGTTGTTTGACACAAAAGTTTATTAAATATCCCGATCAGTTAGTTTTGTCTTTAGAGAAAAGCTACCTTGTCACACATTCATTTCTTTTACTGATATAAGCAATAGAAAACAAATGATATTTCATTCCAGTGGCATGGATTACGATCGAGCATTGTCGAGAATAGATAGATGCATTGATGCACTATCTTGAAATCAAACTTTCATTCTTTTCAGCAGGTCAGACTCATGACCAGCCTTTTTTGAAATAACAAATACAGTGCATAACAATGTTGAACGTATACAGGTCATCCACTCCAATCCATTGTTTTTTTGGCAATTCCCAGCCAGCCTTTGCTCGAAGCTGGTTGCCATTTTGCATGGTTGTTTGTATCTTGTAGATTAATGTTTCAAAGCACTAAAATAGAATTTGCAAAGCACTGAAATAGTAGTTGCATTCTAACATGCCTCTGTTTTCTGTGTTGGTCATATCTTTCAAGCATGTAGGAGGACTGCTAATTTAATTGACACAGAAGTTTATTAAATATAATAAGCTCCGAAAGCTTTTCCCTGTAGAAAAAACAACTAAACACATGAGCTTGTTGCATTGTGTTCATCAAATGCATATTCCATTATTGCTGATTTGCCTTATAAACTCGGTGACTCATCCATATAAATGGGTAGTCAGAAAAACTAAATCCTACTTTATCAGTGTCTTCAAATAACATGTGTTCAAATGTAAAGCCTCTTTGAGCAAGCGACAATGTAGTACCATCGTGATAGTATGTTGTTAAACTAAGTACAAAATTGCTTGTTTATTGGTATTATGTTGATTGAGTCTCCCGTAAAGAACGCGGGCATAATAAGCTAGTCTAGGTGAAAAGAATAGAGTCCATTCAGCTCAATCCGTTAGTACACTTTTGATTTGTTAAACCATCAAATTTCAAGTCAACAATGATATTTTGTAGTATTGTCAAGATCTTTTTGATAATGATATTTCAGTTTTGCATATATCGAATGTTGCCGTACCATTAGCATGAGCAGTATCCCATGAAACTTGAGCTATGAAAAAAAATATCGTAATTTAGTTTTAATGGACATCTTTAAAATGTCAAATAAGCGTTAAGCAGATGGGTCTTATCTTAGTAAGCTTAGTGTACCGAATGATCCTTGTTGACCACATGATACAAAAATGTATGGGGGATGTCCGGAGGGGGGTGTGTATCTTGACGTACACAGAATCTGAGAAATCATGTACGGGCACAACCGTATGCGATGCGAGTGGAGCGGGTACACCGCGCTGATCGCACGACACGCCTCGCCCGCCCGCCCGCCGGCAGGCGCGCACCGCGTCGCGACACGGCTGGTCCTGCCCCCACGTCCGGCTCGGGCGCTCGGCTCGGCCGTTCCATTCCGTTACCCTCTCCTCCGCCCTCCCTCGCCTCCCTCTCGTACACGACCGATAGCGACCCTCGCCCTCGCCCCCACGGCCCCACACCACCGAAACTGCCCCGCCTCCGCAGCCGCCCCCGCGCCCGCTCGTCCTCCCCGCGCCGCCTCGGGGGCGCCCCGGTCGGCGATCTCCCTGACCACGGCGATGGCCGCCGCCGCCGCCGCCCTCCGCTCCTCCGCCGCACGCCGGCTCCTGCGCCTCGCCCCGGCAGCCTCGTCGGCTCTGTCCGCTGCTTCCCGGCCCACCGCCGGGGTTGCGCCGCTCTCGCGCCCCATCGCCGCGCTCTCAGGTACTCCTCCTCCCCACGTCTCTTTGACTACTTGCTGATTTTACCGCACGCGGGTGCCTGGATCAGACTGATCTCTTTGTCGGGTGCTTCCGGGTTGATTCCTGGTTAGGATCCCTCCTAGATATGGTTGCTCGAATTACTAGGGAGATTAGAATTCTAGATTTATGCTAGTGGGGAGATTTATTGCAAGGCCAGAAGCTATTACTACTCCGTAGGCAAGGGGGTTGTTATGCGAGAGTTTATGATTGACTGGAGTTTGACATACTTTAGCTCAGAGTATATCAACATGAAGATAGAGAGTTGCCTGGACACCTGCTCAGACGTGAAATGTGTGGTCCTAGAGTGTTTCTTTATATGTTAATGTTTTAATGAACTCACTTTCTTAGTTATAGAACACGAGTGATGTGGCTTGAAAGCTAGGACATTGATTGCTTGACAGCGAGGCCGTTGCTTCTGAAGCAACTAGACAAAAGGTTGTCTAGCCTTTGTTTGAGTACACAGGCTTCAGGAAATCAGCAACAACAAAAAATCATTATTCATGTTTTGCATGCGTGGGGTCAGGGGCGGCATGAGATTGTTGCTGTTTAGGGTTGGCCCATCCTATGCTGATGGCTGCGAGGAGAGTTGGTTTTGAGAGAAGGTGGATGGGAATAAGGGACATGGTTTTGAGAGAGGATGGAAGGGAATAAGGGACATCGTGTGTTGTTGCATACCACATTTTGGGCAATGAGCAATGCAATGCTTTTATGTAACCCAACTGTTCTATTCCAATATATTGTGTTCTTAACCATGAACTTAGGGGCACAGTAATTAACTAAAAGGGGATACAGAGGTTGCCTTTTCCCTGTTTTCCATGTTAGTTTGCAAAGAAAATACTTGGCTGGTTAATACTAATCTTTTACTCTAATTTAATATGTGCTGGATTCTGTGAGAGAAATGTTTAAAGGGGACTCAAATTGATTAAACTCCCTTTAAGGAGATTGAATTATTTATGTGAAATCCTAGGAGTTGTGGATTTTTTTTCTTTGATTTTTGTTTTTATATTTGGGAATAAAATGCTAGAAGAGTCAATGATGCCTTATCTGTTTTCATTTTGATGTGATTCTATTATATTGCACTTCACTTAAAACTTCTCATTGTTAATTAGCTTGTTCATGTTTTAAACTCAGGTGGCAACAATTCTATCTCATGGAATCTGAGACGCTTCTTCAGTTCAAATGAAAAGCACTTGCCTGCAATATCTGATCCAGAGATAGAATCTGCATTTAAGGATTTGTTGGCTGCTAGTTGGAATGAACTTCCAGATTCTCTCGTAGAAGAAGCAAAGAAAGCAGTATCTAAAGCCACCGATGATAGTGCTGGTCAAGAGGCTTTGAAAAATGTATTTCGTGCAGCTGAGGCGTGTGAAGAATTTAGTGGAACCTTGGTTACCCTAAGAATGGCTCTTGATGATCTTTGTGGCCTGACTGGCGAAGTCAGTACTTGTTATCTCTGTATTTTTTTGGGGTGCTTATATTAGTCTGATCGAGACAAAACTTTTGCAGAATGTGGGTCCCTTACCTGGTTATATTGAAGATGCTGTTAAAGCTGCATATAATCGCTACATGACATATCTGGAGTCCTTTGGCCCTGAGGAAAATTATCTAAGAAAGAAGGTGGAGACTGAGTTGGGGACAAAAATGATACACCTCAAAATGAGATGCAGTGGCATAGGTTCTGAGTGGGGAAAGGTATGTCTTCTGAATGTTACCTGTCCCTATCGTCTTATGCTGGTAGAAATATGTTGCTGGATACTTTTGTGATTCTTGATGTTTGTAATGTTTTCTCTGTTTCTGACTGTGCCATAGTTCCTTTAAGATTATGTTCAGTTTTTGTTCCATATGCAGTGTAACTGCATTTTTAATAGAATTTATCTTGTTTGTTGCTTGACTGATTTTTGTATTATTGATTGAATTTCCCATGCTTGGTCTTTTGCCTATCTGAAGAAAATCTATTAAAAACTTGAATCTGTATTTTCTGCAACCATCCATCCATTATTTTCCATACCAGGTCTAAGCCCACGATTTCCATAAACTGGTGTTAATTGTTCAGTTGCCAGTGGGATCCTAAACCTTGATATTGATTGCATTTCACTTGGTACAAAAATCCGGTTAACTTAAAGTGGGAAATATGTACTTCAGGCTTCTCAAATAGTTTCGTAACTTCTTAATTACCATTTGATTTTTTTTTTAATTTTAAGAAAATTATGCATAACAACTGACCATAGCTAGCTGGCTTGATGTAAGTGTTCATGCACTGAGTGTCATGGCAAGATCTGGCAAGGATTATTAAATTCATGTAGTATGCCATCTCATGGTACCGGAATTGCATCCAATTGCACTTTGTATGTGAAATATGAAGTACCTAATATGGCTGGCTAATGTCAATCCTCTCTGTGGGTAGGATTTTGGAATTGGTCATATGTGAGTTAGACTTGGCTTTATTGGTTCAGGGTAATTTTTTTATTTTCAAATTGGTAAATATTTTCCCATTTCTCCTACTTCCACCATAAACCAGCAAAACAAGCATGCACTCGGGCTGATTCCTGGCCAATATCGTATGGTCTTCCTCCATGATCATTTGCTCACGGCATTACTAGCAGGCAAGCAGTTTTATAAGATTGCATGATTGTGTTTTTTTTTTTTTTTAAAACACCTAGTGCACATGATCGAAGTGTGCCCATTTATGGGGAAGGGATGTTTTGGTCCCATGTCGTTGTTACTATGAAAATGTATTTTTTTCCTTTAATTTTTCTTCCATCGGATTATTTTCTGATGATGAAAATGAATTGTCCTGCTCAACCTCATAGCATGTATGGAATTATGTTCTCTTGTTGTGTCAAAACTGAAGCTAGTGAAATAGCATATATATTTAGGCTCATAATTTAACTGTTCTCCTTGCAGATCTCCCCTTATTGGCACCTCAGGGATCTCAGGTTCCTATGTCGAGCTAAGGGCATGATGGGAAGTCTGCATATCAGAGCCACAGAAATCATTGATGAGCTGAGGAAGTCTGTAGATCAGAATATATGCCCTCCTGCATTTCCCTTTCCCCTTTGTAGCTACCATGGCAATAACAATGAGATCATCAAACATCTGTGCATTTTAAGTAACTCATATATTCCGTCTTTTGTGTCTGTAATAAGAACGTGTTTGCATGAAACTTGTCAATTCTGTTAATTTTTGGCATGTGCCTGACTTCTTGTTCAACTGGCGTGAATGTATACTTTGTTCATGAAGCACTGATCATATGCCTATGTTCGCAACCCAACTTCCTTCAGCATTGCAGAAATACAGTGACCAGTCATTATGCAAGTGTTCAACAATCTCAATATGTGATTGCTATTCACTAACTAAAATACAAAATGTGTTATATATAATTAAAACAATGTGAGATTTGATGTTTACTTATTGTAATAATAATCTGAGTTTCATTAGACCTTTTGTTTAAATCTCAAGATCCACAATAAATGTTAGAAGTAATAAAGGATTAAATCTGATTAATTCTGCATAGAAAGTTAACTAAATATTGATTTAGCTAAAATATATCTACTTGTTACGAGGTTGAGAAAGCTGAAAAAAAAATGAGACATGCCAAGTTGCAGCAAACATGGGCTTGTCAGGTCACACCACGACATGCGTGGTGCATATAAGGGAGATAGCGAGGTTAGATATAGATTGTATGGCATATGTGAAAATTTTGCTAATTTTAATACTAGGTTTAGATATAGATTGTACTCCCTCCACCCTACGAGCTAGTCAGGTTAGATTACGACATGTGTGGTGCATATAAGGGAGATAGCTAAGGTAGATATAGATTGTGTGCCATAGCGAAAAAATTGCTCATTTTAATACTAGGTTTAGATATAGATCGTCCTCCCTCAGCCTTGAAATAATGTGTTATAACTTCTAAAATGCATTTTATGTGATGTCCTCATATTTGGCAAAGTTTATTAAGAAGAAAACTATAGTTTGAGGAGAAACTCCTTAATTGGATTTTAATCTATGGGTACATATGTCTATGGTACATATGTCTATTGGAGTGTTCTTTTAAATTGTCTTAAAATTTCTGGAATGTATTTTATTACAGAACAAAGGGAGTATTATGTCATAAATGTTAGAGAATTTTTTTTGTTCATTGACAAGGAGCAGTAAGTGACAAGACAGGTGACATATAAAGGGAGACAGCTAACAAGCGGCCTGAAATTATTTGCTACGGTTTATAAAACCCTGAAAAAGAAAAGCTCACTCATTTCTATTTTACACAGTATATGTTTCACCACTCACCAGTACAGGTATACAACATTGGCTAGCTGGTATTTTGCTTACAGCCATCTACCTACGTATCTCCTCACAAACATCTACTTCCCTCATCCCAAATTATATGACATTTTGGCATTAGATTCATAGCTTTTACTATGTAGCTCATGAAGTCATGATGTTTTGAGGCAACGGCGATGCTGCTCATGACCACTGCCAGAATGATCATCGTGGCCGCCAATGCCTTGTCCTTGCGCTTTGCTATTCCATGAACATCCCTGCAGAAAAATCGAGTTTAAATTCTACGCTAACATAGCATTAGTTGACAATAGAATCTTTTTTTTTTTTTCAATCAGGGTAACAATAGTTCATATAGCACAGCTTCTAACTAAGGAGTAGTTCATATACTTCAGGTTTGATTGTCATGTATTATATGTGAGAATGTGGAGTAGGACAACGTAGCTTTGGCACAGTTTTGGCATATTTGCGTTCCCTATACATATACACCACCTGGCTGTCCAATTGGAGTACATTTTCAAGAATTTCCTCGAATATGAACGCGATGCCTTTTCTAATCATGTTGACCTTGCTACGGGCAAAGGTTTGCTTTTATAAAATCAATTGCCTAATATTATTTTGTCACACAGAAAAAAAAAAAGCATGTTGCCTTACTGTTTATGTATTGTATTAGAAAAATCAGTTCCGCAACATTTGTTGCTTACCATTACTTTCTTGCTTATTGCATCATGCGGAAAATGACCGATTGCGCCTCTGAACATTAAACTCGACATCAATTAGGTCAGTTATACCAGCTTTGATCTTCTGACCTACTCGGACAGGACCCACACCCTCAGGAGTACCTGTAGAGGAACTAATGAATAACCCACAGAAAGAACTCAGATGCACAAAAGTCAAAAAAAAAGCTGAGCATAGAGAAAATGTCACTACCTGTTAGTATCACATCACCCTCCATTAATGTCATGATGGAACTGATATAGCTGATCAGAAAAGGAATCTTGAATATCATGTCACTTGTGGATCCTTTCTGTCTTAGTTCATCATCAACCTGGATACAGTTGGTAGTCAATTGTACGCCATATGCTCTATCACTTCAGGCAACATTAAAGAAATTCAGTACATATTTGCAGAAATACCTTTAGCCAGAGCTCGAGATCATCAGGATTAGTGACAGCTGATTTTGGAACCTGATTGATGGAGAAATTTCATTAGCTGTCAAAACATGGTGTGTCATACACTCATAATAGATGGGATTACACATTTCATGTCACTAGATGGCTGACGGAAGGCAACAAAGATGAGGTGTTTCTTATCTAACAACCCTGCTGCATCGTCTAATGCTTCTGCGCTTACTAACTTCAATATGGTGATTCAGTGAGGTGTAATTATAATAGGCGAACATATATAAATACAACATACTATCCTGAGCCACCAACCAATTCCAAGCGCATGAAGAAAAATCATTGCTTACTACTGCACTGATCGGAGTGAAGGTGTCTTGTCCTTTAGCCAAAGTCCATGGAAGGCCTGCAGACTGCAAATTAGTGGATGTTGAGTATGATAAGAAAATTAATGGTATAGTTCTCTTTAATATAAAAGCATCAAGAGATTGAGTCGACTTAAGGCCTTGGCAGGCAACTGATGCTACCAGATTTGCACAACAAAATATAAAAAAAAAAAATATGTGAAATGAAACATATTGGATGAATCTTTGTTATTCATCAATACATATGATCATGGAGAAGATCCACTGATGAGATTAAATTGAAGTTAGTTATTGAATTTACTTATGTAAATTGAATGTTTGTATGATCATACACAAGATTCAACAACCACTAGGGATGACAGATGGCACAACAACAACAGTAATTGAACAAGTATTACTGAGGCTCAGAAAAACTACAGAAGGCAGAACCCACCTTAGCAACAGATTGAAGGTCCCTTGCTGTCATGTCCAAAGCAAGTGCATAACCTGGAAAATTCAATGACGCAAGCAGTTATCACATTTAGTTTGTCGCCAACAAATGCTTTAAACTGCTCAATTCAAAAAGCATAAAAAGAATGAGGTAAGCGCAAATGAGACTACATATTGTAAGTTTTTAACTCAAGTTCACTAATGATGAAGAGAACAGAATACAAATACTCCGTAGTTATCAGTCAGGCCATAAAACCACAAATGCACGGTTGTACAAGAGGCATGGACATATATATCTAACGAAGGATCCATCGTTGTTGCGCAATTATCAAATTACCTCCGACGAAGTCCATGGCGGACGCCTCAGGAATGTCGCGCCCACGCCGGGAGATGACGACGGCGAGCTCGACCTCGTGGTGTAGCGACTCGAGCGGCTCCGGGATCTCGACGGCGGCGGTGGCCACGCCAGCGTGGAGGAACGACGAGGTCGGCTTCAGGAACAGGATGGGCTCCTGTAACACCACACCCAAACACACGCGAGATCAATCCAGACTCCAGAGGCAGCGCAGGAAGGAGGTGGGGAGGGAAGTTCAAAGCGCGGCAGCGTTTTGGGATCGAGGGTGGGAGGTCAAGCTCGCGGACCACACCTTGGGGACCGGGTTGCCGAGCTCATTGGCGTGGGCGATGTAGTTGCGCCCAACGCCGATGATCTTCGTGCTCGCCGCGAGGAGCCTCTGCGCCGCCGCAGCCTCCATGGCCGGCAGGGTTGGTGGTGGTGGACCGGAGGTGGCGACTGGCGAGGAGGGAGTGGAGAAATTGGTTGCTTCTGAGTTCTGATTCTGACTTCTGAATAACGACTTGCACTATTGACTTCGGCCTTGCAGCTAAATGGGCCCCCTTTATTTTTCTAAATGAAAATGGGCTTACAGGACTGTTTAGTTCTGTTCGTTTTGATTTTTTATATAAATTTTTCTATATATCAAAAGAGTACTGTCCTGCAGATGTTTTGAATATTATAAAGGAGACACAATAAGCAAAATTTCATGTTTTCACTGCAGGTTACTATCCTGTGACATGCAATTTTAAGATCACACACATAACAAAAAAAAAAAAAAAACCGCTTGTACCATTTCGTCACAATGAATGCGGAAAGTAAAAGATGATCATCTTGTGTTGCTTTTCCACCAATGAAATCAAAACATCAGTAGTAGTAGCAATAGTTAAAAGCCGGACAGCGAACGGTGATTTGTATCACAGAGAGATTCTGAGTAACCACAGATTACTGAGTGCCCGAATCAGTGGAGAGTTTTCTTTTTAGCAAACTAGTATAAATCAATGGAGAGTTGTTGACCCTTGAAAGGGACCTGAGAAGGCATGCAGGATGAATCAGTGTAGACTGTAGACTACAGGGTATAGTTTCACAAAATGCCAACTCACCAATCACTTAGAAAGTACACCATGATGCTAACTTGACCACTTTCCCCCCGAGTTCATGCACACATACATGATGCTATTGACCATCATGTACTACAGGAAAACTAAAGAAACATAAATTACTTTTGTTTCATGATTACAGACTTACGGTAACATTTTTTTAATCCTTTAGCCAATTGACACCGATAGTAAACGTAGTCCATTAAACTTAACATTCTTCTAGAGGATATATTAAGAGCGAACGCTGAACCAGATGGTCTAATTGTATTGCCCCAATCGCCTAAAGTTCAAACCTCATTAAGGACGGCATTGTTGGTCGGAGGAGGCGCATGTTTCTACGTGTTAAAAAAAATCTCCTCATTTATCTCACACTAAAGTAGAGGTATAAGGCTAGCCCAGTCTCATGAGAGCATGGTAGTGGGTAGGGGCTCTCGGGGTTTTCTCGACCGCATGAGAAAATCTCTTCTTCTCAAGCATAGTGCCCAGAGGCTGTTTTAGCCCCCTCGGGTCGAGGTTTTTTTTCTAGAGGTTGTAGTCTAAACTTGGTGTACACAATTTATTTAGGTTTTTTTTTTCCTTTTCTTGTGAAATAATTTCAATGATTACAAGTGTCATTTGTTTTGGGTATTTTAGGAACTCCTATTGATTTTAGCTGCAATTTCCAACTCTCTGAACATATAAAAACTTCTTATGGTTTATCAAAGTTTCCTTGCAAAGTTGGCATAAGCGCACTTTCTTAAATATAGTTTGGGAGAGGCCTGTCTTTATAGTAGTATAATAAAAAGGAGAATAGTGCTGAGGTACTCATACTTCTATAATGTCGCGCACATCCGTCCTCTGTCCTCTTGTTTATTTACTTTTCAATTGCCAAGGAAAAAAAAACTTGAGACTACGCTTTAGTTAACATTTTTTTTAATTTAAATGATTAGTGTAATCAATTTATCTACACATCGGTCACACGGACACACCATCACATTTTTTACGAAAGTTTTAAATTCAAAACTCATTCCACGAAAAGAAAACAATTTTAAAAGTCTTTTAGCTTAGTCTAAAATTCGGATGCGAGAGGAGGGAGAATAATAGCGAGCAAAATATACCATTAATTTAGTCTAAAATAAAACTCTGAATTTGAAATTGTTTTATTTAGTCAATTTTAAAAAAAGTAAAAAACGATTAGTATCAATTAGTATTATTGAAAAGATTTTTAGATCTAGTTTTTTAATAAATTTATTTAGAGATATAAATATTATGAATTCGAGAAATTGTCATCTATTTTGGGACTATAGCGAACCTGTCAAACCTTTGCACACGTACGTACGGGTACGGCTAACGGCACCGACAGAAACAGGTGTGAATGGACCTTGTCAGTGACTGAAGGGCGAAGCAGTGCCAGTGCCGAGTGTACTGGCCGCCACCGCTCGCCACTCGCGGCCCCCTCCTCCCTCCCCCGAAAGCCGGCACGAGCCTTTTCCTTGCCCTTCCTCCAACCTGTTCCGAATTCCGATCCGCCCCGAGCCGGCCGGCCATGGCGATTAGGGCTGGCCGCTCGGCCCTCCACCTCCTCGCCCTCGCCTTCCTCATCCTCGCCGCCTCCCCCTGCCTCCAAGGTAATGCCGCTCGCGACCCAGCCCCCATCTCCCCTTCTCTCTCTCTTCCTCGTCCCCTCCCACCGCGCGTCCCGGGGATTCTGTCGGCCCGCGCGAGTCTCCAGAATGCCACGGCGGCGGCGCTAGATCCGTGTGATTTCCCCCGTTCGCAGCCGGGGAACGGCGCCGATCGTTCGGTTGTTGGGCTATGCCGAGGCGGATTGGGATTTTGGGGGAAGAGTTTGTGTTGATTACTTGGTTTGATGATGAGGTCGGACGGATGTCGGGAGTGGGTTATAGATGTGACGGCACGTAATCTGTGGTTTCGCATGTCGGGAAGCAATGAACATTTGCTTGAGAGATTTTCAGTTACTGAAATGGTCCCAGTTACATGATGTTTTGTGGTCAGTGTTCAGCTGCTGATACAATTTTTTAGACAGGTTAGCGTTGATACATAGGCGCAACAAATCCTCACTATACTTTTTTAGAGCAGTAGAATTCAGGAATGATGGTATTTATAAATGGCTCAAATACTGTCAGAAAATATGGATTTCTATGCTAATCCTTCTGGGTAACTTTCAATTTTGTTAGTATAACGTTCCTGTTGCGAGCCCTATTGTCGATAGCTTTTCAGATTTCTGTGATGCAATGTGGGTGGTCTTCTACACTTCAGACAATATTCATGTATATCTAAGGACAAATATTTTCCCCTGTGTGATACTGTGTGGCTATCCTCTTCCTCTAGTTTCCATGCTGGCAAAACCTCTATAGTTAATGTTTCTAAGAGTTTCATTGTTTGCTTCTATCTTTGGGTGCAGAATGTCAAGCATCTGAATTGTTAACTGATCAACATAGGTGCACCATACCCTGAGCCTACCGTTAGGGCAAATAAATGCTTCCATGCAGCCTAGTATAAGGTGTAGTAGACTTCGGTTTAGGATAATGCTACCTGGATTATTATGGATCAGGGTTGTGACTTCTGATAATACCAACTTAGAACTTAGTGCGAAATCTGTTGCATAGATTATACATTATATTCCTTCAAAGCAATTGCATCACATTTCTTCTAGTTTTAGGTTTTTTGTTTGCTTATGTTTATATCCTTACCCATTTAGAAGATAGCATCCCTTCACCAAACTAATCAATTCATGGCCTGCTCTCTTTCAAATTTGCTGTAACGGCAATGTGATGCTTTTCTCTTGTAGCCCTATGTTACAGTTTCCTCTTATCTTTGTAGGAACCATTATTTCTGCTGGAACCATTTTGATGTTTGATAGATATTTTTTCTTCCTCATACAATTAGAAGAAACTACATGCTTTTAGACATTTTTCATGATTGTAGACTATATTTTGAGGGCTTGTGCTAATGCCAGTGTTTCTGTGTTTTGCAGCTCGAGTGGACCGTCGCAAACAGGTTGGTAAAACATTCTCCTGCCTTGTTTCTTTTGTGTAAAAAAATATGTGATTATAGTGGCAGCCTTCTGTGATGTTAGATATCTGACTGGAGTAGGCAACCCAACTTTAAACTGCAGAATATCTCCTCGAGTCGAAAAGGTGGGTAACTGAGTATTAATACCATATATTTCTTACGTGTGAGTGCATTACACACATTTGACTTGGGTACTTTAATCATTAATGTAGATGATCCTCATCTCCTGGGCAGATCAGAGGAAATAACACACAGGGTAACACACCCCCCCCCCCCCCCGGCGCCTTTAAGTACTTTTCCTTGTAAACTGTAGTATATATATATGGATGATTTAAACTGCGCTTGTTTCATTCCCAAAGTAGTTAACATTCTGCTTATGCCATTTTTCCATTGCTTACAGCTGTTCTAAAATTTAATCTTGTTTCACCTTATCCTGACCATTTTGATATTTCCTAATTGTAGAAATTAAGGGGGAGAATTGGTTTAAGGAAGAAAATGGAAGTAGTGCAGGATGATGATGAAGCATTAGTTAAACTTGAGAACGCAGGTATCGAACGCTCAAAAGCTGTTGATTCTGCTGTGTTGGGAAAATACAGCATCTGGAGACGTGAAAATGAAAATGAGAAGTCAGATTCAAGGGTTCGTCTGATGCGAGATCAAATGATCATGGCCAGAATATATTCTGTTCTTGCCAAATCGAGGGACAAGCTTGATCTTTATCAGGAGCTACTTGCAAGGCTCAAGGAAAGCCAGCGCTCCCTTGGGGAAGCGACTGCTGATGCTGAACTTCCCAAGAGGTGGTGCCTGCTTGAACTGTTTTTGAGCCTAACTTTTGTGATACTGTTTTCTCTATCTACTGATTTATCTCTTCTCTAATTTGCAGTGCTTCAGATAGAATCAAAGCAATGGGCCAAGTTTTATCAAAAGCAAGGGATCTACTGTACGATTGCAAGGAAATTACCGAGCGTTTGAGAGCAATGCTTCAGTCAGCAGATGAGCAGGTCCGGAGCTTGAAGAAGCAGAGCACCTTCCTTAGTCAGCTGGCAGCTAAGACAATCCCAAATGGCATCCATTGTCTTTCCATGCGCTTAACGATTGATTATTACCTTCTCTCTCCAGAGAAAAGAAAGTTCCCCAATAGTGAGAACTTGGAAAATCCTGATCTATACCATTATGCTCTTTTCTCGGACAATGTTTTGGCAGCATCAGTTGTGGTCAACTCAACCATCATGAATGCGAAGGTTAGTGTAATACCATCTTCAAGTTGGAAGTGTAATCTCTTCATTATGTGTACCATTGAATGAACAATTATATAGCACTCTTGATTTTCTTGCTATAAATTTGCAGGAGCCTGAAAAACATGTATTTCATCTTGTTACTGACAAATTGAACTTTGGGGCCATGAACATGTGGTTTTTGCTGAATCCACCTGGGGATGCAACAATCCATGTGGAAAATGTTGATGACTTCAAATGGTTAAACTCTTCTTACTGCCCTGTTCTGAAGCAGCTTGAGTCTGCAGCCATGAGAGAATACTATTTCAGGGCTGATCGTCCGAAAAACACTCTCTGCTGGCTCTTCTAATCTGAAGTATCGAAACCCAAAATATTTGTCCATGCTCAACCATTTACGATTTTACCTCCCCAAGTCTATCCCAAACTGAATAAAATTCTTTTCCTGGATGATGACATAGTTGTCCAGAGGGACCTAACTGGACTCTGGGAGGTTGACCTTAATGGAAATGTAAATGGAGCTGTGGAAACATGTGGAGAGAGTTTTCATCGATTTGACAAGTACCTTAATTTCTCAAACCCAAATATTGCTCATAATTTTGATCCTAATGCGTGTGGTTGGGCTTATGGAATGAACATGTTTGATCTGGAAGAATGGAAGAAGAAAGACATTACTGGGATTTACCACAAATGGCAGACCATGGTGAGTTGAAAATGAGATTTTGCATTACTTGCATGCTGACACCTGCTTTTCTTTAGAACATTGCATTTTGTGTTCCTATACACATCAATCTGATATGTATTCTGGTGCTTCAGACTTTAAAAATATCATGATTTTGTTCATTTTTATGCACATATGACTACACCTTGTAGAGTATAGATGAAGCAAATGCTAAATAATTATTTTTAGTATGATTCATTGGAGTCCTGAATTAATTTTCATAATACCAATTTTCAGTTATCACAACTCTCTTAATTAGTCAATCAACAGATGTTTGATCGTTACAAAGAGTTAAGAGCAAGTCGAATGATGTACATATCAGTACATACATCTGCTGAACTCCAATATTCACACTGTTTTCTGTTCTCTTTGTACAGAACGAGAACAGGCTGCTCTGGAAATTGGGGACATTGCCGCCAGGGCTTCTAACTTTTTACAAGCTGACACACCCTCTGGACAAATCATGGCATGTGCTTGGCTTGGGGTACAATCCGACCATTGAGCGCTCAGAAATAGACAATGCTGCGGTCATCCACTACAATGGTAACATGAAGCCCTGGCTGGAAATCGCAATGACAAAGTATCGGCCGTACTGGACAAAGTACATCAATTATGAGCACCCGTACATTCATGGATGCAAGATCAGCCAATAGAAACCAGCTAAAGTATTCTTCTGCGATGAACATTGAAGTTAGATGGGACTCAAAATGAAGTCCTCTGTTAGTAGTATAACTATCACATGTTCTTTATTCGTGCTATATTAGATTTGTTAGCTATCATGTGTATGTAGTTTCATCGCCCTTCTGTGGTGCTTTCTCCCCTAGCCCATTGTTGGTTATTGTCTCATTTTGTCATGAAAAGAATGGTGAGCTCTGTCATTCTCATCAGCCGATAAATGTAATCTCTGAATGTTGGTGACAAATTAATGATGTCATCCATTGAAACTGTATTAAGTGTTCCTTTGAACATTCATGCCAGCATTTGATGGACATTTGAGAGTTATGCTAGAATTATGACGAAGTTTAGTCCCCAATTTTAGAAACAGTGTCGAAGAGTTTTCTCTATATAAAACTATCTCTATTTCTATAAATTTTTCACTCTTTTTTTATCAATACAATGCTATGTTGGCATATTTAATATCAATGAAACTCAATAAAATCAAATTGAGATTTTTCTAAAAAAAGTCAATAAAGAGCCAGTGTTTTATGAGCCAACTTATAAAAAGTTATACAATAGTTGTCTTCTATTTATTTTCAAAGTTTTTTTTTATTATTATATGTTTTCATTCTCTTTTCTATTCTTTCTCATATACATCTGTTGGTGCTCACTAAAATCAAATTGTGATTGGCTTGTTAATTGCATTAGAGTCAAGTTCTCATCTCTCTCTTCTTTTCTCTCCTATACATCAACATTAGCTTCACTACAATATTATTTGTCTTCAATGGGAATTTTTGAAAGTGTTTTTTGCCATAGAATTATATGTTTTTATGGACTGAACCTATTCTTTCTAATGGGAATACATTTTTATTGGAATTGTTCACTAGTAGGGTACCCCATGCAAAGCACGCCGTTTTTTTCATATGTTTATGTTGTTAACGGGTCTACACTGTTATATAATGGGGTTAGCACTGTTCACTAACGGATTTAGTATTGTTCGCTAACCGGTTTTACTATTCTATAACGGGTCTGGTACTGTTTGCTAACGGAATTTACTGTTTATAACGGGTGGAACACTGTTCATAGAAACGGTTATGGACTAAACCTACGTTGACCGTTCCTAGAATAGTGAATGGGGGACGCACGACTTTTTATCCATTTGTAGTATAGTATAGATTAGTAAAAAATTATGGACTGAACCGACAAACAAAAATTATGGACTGAACTCGACCCAACGTACAGGTGGATCAGATTGGATCGAGTTTTTATCGGGTCCGGTTTGTTGGGTGGCCTACGACAGGTCTAAGCCCATACTCCGCATCCAAACACACTCCCGGCCCGTCCCTTTCCTTCTCAGCCTCAGGCCCGCTGCCCCTGACGCCTCCTTCCGCGGCTCCACCTCCGCCGGTCCCCTCTGCAGCTCCGCCGAATCGAATAGAAGAATCGAGCACCGCTGCCGGCGAGAGGCTCGGAGCACGGCGCGGGATGGCGAGCGGCAGCAGCAACGGGGAGCCAAGCACGGCGCCGCAGGCGAACCGGTGGTACGACCTCCGGCTGGGCTCCTCCTACCGTGACCCCTCCCCGACCGCCAAGTTCTGTACCCTCCGCTGTAAGCCCTTCGTCCCCTTTCTTCCACTCCTGTTTTTTTTTTGGGTACCCAACCTGCTGCGCCGTAGCCTGGGATCCGCACCAGAGAATTGACGAGCGCTAGTTAGCAGCACAGGAGGTAGAGTTCTTCGACTGAGGGCTCAGTATTCCTGGCGGTTAATTATTTTGCACCATGGGAAAACTTGAATTTCATCACTCCACATTCCACAGTAACGAAATTAACAGAAATATCTGACTGATTCTACCAACAGCTTCTGAAAGATACTATTAGATTAGCTCACAAGTCTAAATGCGAAGTACTGAATGGAGAAAGTTCATGCTAAAAAACAGTTAGACATAAAACTTGTGCCGTAATGATCTAATTCAACAATATCTGCCAAATTACATGTAAACCTACCATGAAATTATGCAAAATAAATCTAAAATGGGTATTTTTTTAAGACCTATTTTACTACTGTTGTCAGATGATCATAATTTGGAGATACATCATATGCCTCTTTATCAATCAAAACAAAGATGCATTCAGCAAAACAAAACCAATCAACAGCTGGTACCTCAGAACAGGTGCTAAAGCTCTGAAGGATGCGCCACACACTTCCTTCAACCGGAGCATGGAGAGGGAAGACAGGAAACACATGGAGTCATCTTGAACTAGGATAGAGCTTATGTTTTGTGCTGGTCATCTTTGAGGGCAGCCTATGTGTTTGATCTGTCCGCCTAAATTGTCTGTCCATCGCCATTCATAAATTGCTTTTCCCTTGGTCCATCATTGGAGGATGTTAGCAGTTTTGGCTTCGCCATTCATACACTGTTGCTTTTCCCTGTGGTGCTATGTAGGAGTGCACTGTATTGGTAGGATGTTAGCAGTTTTGGCTTGTCACACATGTTAAGCTCTCAGTGCTTAAATGTACTTGGTATTGGAGAACAATATAAGCGTTAAACATTGGGTGCTACAGCTATAAGTAACCAAAAAGGACCATTTATTTTTTGTGCAATCCAGCCTCCTTTGAGTGATGGTCCTCAATTTCTGTGCAAGCTTTGCTGTTGATGGGATATTGTGTTCCTTGTCAACGTCTCATCAACTTCTCATGTTCTTCATTGTGTTCATGTTCCTCATAACTCTCTTACCTTGTTTATCTCTAGGTACTCTTACCTTGTTTGACTTTTTCTGCTGTTTCAACAGTTGCTTGTATTTTATCCTTAGTGTCACCCAACATTACATTGTATTCTATAGCAATATTAGCTAAAACAACATTATTTAAAGACTAGTGCTATGAAAGGATTGGTAGAAGTACCTTCTTGGTTCACTGCAGCCTATCTGTTCTCAGCTCTTAGAGGAACAAGAATTCCATTCCCTGGAGACCTTGTACTTGCTCTAGACATCACTGCAGGTGGGGCATCTCTTCAGCATGCTTGTTTTAGTCTTCTTAATCATCTCATTTTTTTCTTATGTATATTATCAAGACTCAAGAGAAAAATCCACTTGCCTTTCTGCAACCTCTCCATCATCACATAAGTATTCCACAAAATCTGGCATCTTCACCCCAGAACTCAAAGGACTCTAGCCCCTTTGTCTCTAGTAAAGCTGTCATCCCCTCCATAGTCTTCTCTACAGTAAGTTGGTGTCTTGACTGGGTTGAAACCTCAAGGTTGCTTGATCATATTCTCTTTGTCATGTATAGCAGTGTGGCATCAGTTGTTTAATGCATGCGTGGCATTATAAGCCACTTGATCTTCTTTCTGGTCATTAATTAGATGTTAAGAAAAATATGGCTACCTTTGTTATTTATTGTCATGGATGGTATGCTGAGATCTCTACTGCAAAGGTTATCAGTGGCATAACACTAGGGATCAACCAAAGCTAGTTTTCTAATATCATCTAGCAGCCTTCCTTTGTATTATATGTCTGTAAAAGCTCATGCCATTTCTTTATGTTATGAATAAAAAATTAAGATCGGCAATAAATAGTTTCTATTACCTTTGATGTGGCAGATGAATTTAAGCCAGCATCGATTGACAAGACTCAAGCTGGGTCTCTGCAGAGTACCAAAGATAATCGGGTTACTGTGGAATTCCATAATAATCAACCTGGCAAGCCAAAGGTGACATTTGAGGGAAGCCAAGAAGAGTACAAGGATAATGATGGTGTCTTATTTTTTGATGGTGAGACCTTTCGCCTAGAGAGGTTGCATAGGGCTGTCAAGAGGTTAAGGCATGTCCGAGTTCCAGGAGAGTCTGCAGCAGTTAATTTGGCAGCTACAACTACTGGAATGGGTGCAGAATCACAGTCTCCTCCATTGCCTAAAGTCAGCAAGCCGCAGACCGTGAGCAAACCTGCTGTTCACTCAGTTCCAGTGAGTTCTGTCACTACTTTTATGCCTTAGATAATGGTTGTCACTTTTCTTTCTTTTGCTAGATTTTCATTGAGTAACATGATAACACCTGTGATATAGTATTAAGAAATAAAGATTGAAGATTTCTAACAGGTTCCATTTCTAAAAATACATGATGTCTTTCTCCAGATATTTTATGTTCATTGATTTATCATCTGATGTACTTTGAAATCATCAACAATCTTCCTTGATACTTGATATTATCTTAACCTATACAGTTTATGGGAAATTTAGGATGTTATGAAATATATGCTACCCTATTACTTCTCTTTAGAAAGGTGAAATGTTTTACTAGGAATTGTGATCCGCAAGTTATATGTTTGCCTACCTTCAAGTCTAGCTAGTTTGAAAGTTCATTTGAATTAAATAAGCTTTCATAAGATTGGTGTTATATTGGTGGTATACAAAGTAATTAATATCTGATTCAGTTTTTAATTTTAGTGGTGTACAAAAACATTAGTCTTCAAACTTATAAAGTTACAATTGAAATTTCAACTAGATATTGAAATGCTAATGTCGCTGATTACTGTGCATTGTCATGCTCTTAATTTATAGTAATTCAACAGATTTGTTATTTAGAAGCAAAACATTGGATAGCAAGTATTCTTAGCACTGATTACTTATGGACGTTTCTTTGGCAGAATATGGTAGTTGGCTTTACCTTCTTAAGGTGTGGATCTTAGCAACTTGTTAATAAATGACTGTTGAGCTACTCTTTTTCTTTTTTTTTTTTTTTTTTTTTTTTTTTTTTTGGAAACCTTATTTCTGGTTGGCATGTGAAACTTAATTTGCTACTTACGAAACTTCTCATTGTGATCATTTTTAGGGCCATTACGCACTTGGTCATTGAATGTGAAATTTTTGTTAGAGTGTTACTGAATCATTTTTCAATTGAATAATGGCCCATAATATTATTTTTCTTTCAAACTATGGTCATACCTCTGAGGCTGAACCATGGCTGCTGATACTGCTGAGTATGCAGCTCTAACTTTAGCATCAAAAGGGAATGCCGCCTTGTGTTGGGATTTAGAATATGGAATTGAGTTGGAAACAAATTTTCCAATGCAAATCTTATATACATTGTTTCAATCATGATACCATTCTGTTTTAATTTTTGGGTGTCTGCTTTTGTTTAATATAAAGCCTATTATATCATTTCTAATTTGCTTCGTCATGTATGGGATGAAACTGTATGTTGACTCAAATTTGTTAATATATGATTATTTTGATATACTCACACATTAGTGCTATACAGAACTTTTCCACCATCGTGATGTGATCTTATATAGTTTCAAACTCTCAATTCAAATTTTGGTGTTCCAGTAAATCATACTTCTGATTCTGATTCTGCAGGTTGAGGTTGAGCGTATTGACATTGGTGAACCAGAAAATCCAGGTAGGCTCCGTGTGAAATTAATCCTATACCGGGATAGAGATTGTGGCCACACCTATGCTACAGTTTGAGAATGTGTTGGATTAACTGTTTCACTGGATATTTAACACCATGGCATGTGTAGAGAAGGGACATGGTAGTTTGACTAGGGATGGATTTCCATACATTAATACATGTCGCGTGGACACCCTGATATTATACGTGATTACACAAATACACAATACTCCAATACGCTGTGTATAGGAGTACCACTCACATTATAAAATGGGGGAAGGGAAGTCATTATCACATGGCCATGGAGCCATGCCACTTGCAAGTGCTTGGGAAGCGGCATGGGGGTTCACGTTGTCTACTGTCCCCTTTCCTGAAAGTTTGGTATGGAAGAGAAGGAGGGAGCAAGTGGACCTAGAGAGGTCTTGACTTGTAGAATAAGGGTGAATGGGTGATAGTTCTAGGGTGTCGAAAAAGTATTATAGAGGTGTCAACCATGTATTGAGACTATTTTATTGTTCAAAAAATGAGAATAATAAGTACCGTAAGAGTTTTAGTGTTTGATAGGTATCGAAAGAGTATCAGCATCCCATAGATGAACGAGTCTGTAAGTTTTTGTCTTGGATGTGTGTTGGGTGTGTTAGGGAAGCCCTCTTGTACTATTTTTCTTTTTATTAATGAAATGACACACAACTCTCCTGCATTGTGATAGGCACACAATAATGGGAAGGAAACCATATATCAATTAGTTTTGCATTGTGATAGGCACACAATAGTGGGAAGGAAACCGTATATCAATTAGTTTCCATAACATTGATGGGTTGATTAGTTTTTTAATCATTATTTTCCCATTTTGTTTTGTTTCATAAAAGTTGGTTTCCATTAATTGTTGTAGGATTATATTAGCAGGGAGAAAATTTTGAACTCTGCCAAATGTGCTGAACTAAGGAGAAGAAAGAAGTTAGAAGTTAGAATTTCAGTTTTGGTAACTAGTAATGGTGGAAATGTCTGTAGTTGCCCTTTTCTTTTTACCTTCATTTTCCACACTATCACAAAGAAAGAAAACAACATTAGGTCTCCAAACACATGTTATTCTACAATGCACAGGCATACTGGCGCCATGAATCCCCTTAGTACCATCCTTAACTACGTTCACTTCATATTTCAAAGAGACAGGGCAAAACTTAGAGATGGAAGAATGGTGGATATAGTTTTATATGAGTGTCAAGCAAGACTAATGCGGTGATTTTTCCTTTCCTTATTTTGCAAAATTCTAGAGACAGAGATTGTTATATAATAAAAATGGGTTAATGAGAAAGATAATTATGTCTTGTTGTTCAGAGGTTACAGTGTTGTCTAAACTATACATCATCTGTTCTCATTGCTCTCATATTCATTGCAGGCCCGAAATACAACAACAGGAGTACATATCAACCCGTTACCACAGATCCATTTGCCCTTTCACCTGATCCAAATGAGCAAGAGAACCTTGACATACTTGGTGATGATGATGACAGTGCTTCACCGAATAACTTGGCTGCAGGACAAGGGGCATCTGTTCGTGGCTTTGACATCAACTTACCAAATCAGGGACGACATGGATGATGAAATTGCTGATGTAGATGTAAATGATGAGGCGGATGAGGGGCTTAATGCAGCTGATGCGCTGCGAGCTCAGGTGAACGCAGAGGGGCAGCAGGAGGAGCAGGACAGCTCAAGCTCTAGTGGGAGCAGCAGTAGCAGCAGCAGTGGAAGTGGGAGCGGCAGTGGAAGTGGGAGCAGCAGCAGTGATAGCGATGGTAGTGACGCTGATTCGGCAAGCTCTGGAGGTGATGTTGATATATGAGATTGATATGCAAGCTTTTTGTTCTGACACATGCCTTGCTTCACAATTTTTCATTCACAAGGGAGTGTAGGGTATGTATATGTTTCAAGTCATGGTGGGCATGGTCCGTTTTATGTTTGCTAGACATGGCCTGGAACTGGAAGAAATGCAATCTGTAAACATATATCTGTACAACTATCTTATGTGACATTGCTGTTGTTACCATGGATGTTACAGTTGTTCGGTTGAAATGGCAAAAGGTATAGAGAGGAGATAAACTTCCTATGCTTGCCGATTACTCTTGAATCTTGATGCACATGTCATATGGTCCGGGACATACTACCTCCGTCCCAATATACGGGCAGTCGGGTACTCCTAGATATTTTAGGACCAATTAAGCTCGAAGAGAAGTCCATGAAATCTCTATATAAAATAATATAGGACCACATCTCATTGGTATAGCTGTAGTAGGCTCACTGTTTTGGCTAATCTATGCACCGAATGATAGGTTTAACTTAAGGACATACTTCAACCAAATTGCAACTCCTAGATGGAAGGGTAACATGCACAAGATATGTAGCCCACCGGTCAATTAATTAATTGCTAAATGTTGTAGAGACGAATTTTGAATGCAATATTTAGGGACGAATAGGCATTGTTCATGGGTTATAACATTGAATCATTTGAACTCCGCCTGGAGTTATACGCAAGTGCAAACTGAATCTGTTTTCTAGGTCCACCTTATCCCAAACATAAATCAGGTAAGCCTACAGGCGCGCTACTCCTCTAAGATTGTTTCTAGGACACCATGACAGAGAGCCAAAAGGACCGTGGACGGAGCAAAGAGAAGGAACAAACCAAAGATGACTGATCCGAAGATGCCCAAAGTGTTCATTTGGTATTTTTGAAAATGAAGTGGAGGGCCTTATTGGACTTACCATCTTATCTATATATACTCTGGACTTACCATCTTATCTATATACTCTTATAAAACTAAACACAACTAACTATTTCTCTTAACATCGGTGGCCAATTAGCATTTGTAATTGTGACCAACTAGCATATGCAATTGTGATCTATATGTCAACAGCCACATCATCCACTAATATGCATTTAGTTGTCCACACCGTGTGTAATAATTATTTATCCCTTTGTATAAGTAGTTTTATTCTAAATATCAGCAATTTCCATGGTAACGTGCGAGATATGCTTCTAGTTCAGTGTAAAGCAAACCAAAATTATCCTTATATGTATGGTTCCATGTAATTTTATTCGAGAAAGCGCATGGCCGCCGATGCAGATTTTGGCATGTGTGAGTGTGACTATGATTAAAATTATGTGCCAAGGTTAGCGGCGTCTTCATCTCGAGGAAGAAAGAGACATGAATGCTTTCTGTGATGATCATTTTAAGAGAACTTTCCGTGATAATCTCGCTAATGCTTTATTTGCTATGCGAAACTGACCGTCAGATCTTATTTGTTAGGTGAAATGTTTATAATTGTTGAATCTTAACATTTATAAATACTTGCTAGAGGGTCATGTAGACCACCCTGAATACTTCAGGGGGTTATGTGGATTTTCCTTTTAATTTCCGTTCCTATACCTCACTTGTAAGGACATGCATTACTTTATAACGTGCAATGCCTTGTGTGGTAGTGAGCTATTGGAAATAATGACACATAAAGCAATTGGCAGCAGGGCACAGGAAGTAGTGCATGCCAGAAAATGCCGGCAGAAAAAGTCGAAAAAAGCGCGCGGGGGGGGGGGGGTTTGGGGGGGGTGTGGTATCAAAGGCCAATTTAAACCTCCGGCCAGCTATTTTTAAACCATATATTAGCTGCGGATCCAAACATCTTCCAAATGGATCGAAACAAGACATTAATCCACGATAGCCATTCAGCATCATTTCGTTAAATTGGTCATCAAACCTTTTGGATAGAAACCTTGAATGCCGCAGTCATGCAGATCGAACAGATTGTTATTACTCCTCTGTCGCAAAACAAAGAAAGTTCGACTTTAAGACAGTCTAAGAAGTTGATTTAGTTTAGGAAGGAGGGAGCAAGAGCGAATCACTTCATGCAGCATGTAGCGCACATGGTCCTGCGAAAATTTTACACATGCAAAAGAATCCAAAACCATATTATCTATACCCATAATTTTACTGAACATAAAACTTCCATGTCTGCACATATTGATACAATGCACAAGCTCCAGCATTTTGAAACTGTTGATTCATGCGGTATATATACTGACTGTAGACCTCCTATGATGCATACTGGTAAGTTCCACCGACAAAAAAAAGTTACATGACCTTAAAACAGGGCTATTCATTATTCAACAAGATACAGACTAATGGAAATAAGCGGATTGTAGAGCATTTGCCCTTTTAGATGCTACTGAAGCATCTGCACTTCTGCCATCCAATAAGTATGCTTTCTCCTGGTAAAAATGAGACAAATACAAAATTAATAGCTTCATAGAGTTGAAAGTATGTGGATCCCATGTCTAACGATGTGAAAATTACAGATAAACTGATTGGCTCAGCTGAATAAAATCTCAAGGCAGCTTTGGTGTGTCAGGATCACAATGTGTATTCACACTTTCGGACAGTTCTGAGCTTAGTGTAAATTCATAGCAGTATGATAATGACACTACTATATACTATGATCATATGATATTGAACATCGAAACACAAAAATGAATCCACAATACCCATTTATGGGCTGAATAAAATCATAATGTTGTCTGGCAACACAAACTGTATGGAGAAATAACAACACAAACTGTAAGGAGAAACAAGGCTATAAATAGTCAAGGATCAGTACATTTCTCAGAATGGCAGTGATATACTGATATGGAATGGGTAAGAGCTGAGAACCAGAATAAAGGCATGGATAGGGTACTGTTGATGTGTATGTGAAAGTCTGAACTTGGTCTAATTCTTGTTTAACGCCATGACCACCTTTGATTGTCAGGATCACAATGTGTACAAACTCTGGAGTAATAAAAACTAAATAGAAAGAAAGCAGTGTGATCGTGTGAGCACTCTTACCAGCAAGCGCCACAAGAAAGGTGCACCCTCTCGTTTCCTAATTTGTTTGCCAAGAATCTCAATTGCTGTAAACCGTTGAAACTGCATTAGCTACTAACTTAGGTAGACAATAGAGCAAAAATAATTCAATTTTGCATGTAGCGAAGACTTCAACCTTTGGAACTCTCTCCAGCATTTATTAGAGCAGTGTACCAAACTTCATTGAAGACATCCACTTGTTCATCTGATGCACCAATCATCTAATTGTACCATTTGTTGATTTTTAGCAAACACAAACAAATTTTATAATAACTTATCTTAAAGTAATATAAAGGTTCGAGATCCTACTTTATAACCTAGAGCATCAAAGTCTGGACCCAGAGTGTCAAAGACTTTCACGTGATCTCCTTTCCCATATTCATAAGCAGCCTCCGCCAGCTACATGAAAGAAACAACAATTGAAAGCAGCATGATCAATCTTACAAGAGAAGATTTGTGATGAAGTAATGTTACAGCAGACAAACAAGTAAATAAAATTAGTAAAGAAAACTACAATAATAGCAGGCTACGATATATTGCCAGAGTATGCATTGTGTGCAGCGATGTTTAGCAGCCCGAATTGGACCTCCAAAATATTTCTTCAGAAATACTAGATCATTATATGGCTCTTCTTTTTTATTTTTTCTTTTGGGTTTTTTCTTTTGTGGATCTTGTTGGGTTTCATCTTGAGCCTAACCCAACTTGCTTGGGACTTAAAAGCTTCATTGTTGTAGAGATTGCTTTGTACTGTCAATGCTGTCTTACAAGAGTAACACACATTGCAAGTGACGAGAGCTTCAAAAAAAATCTTGTATACCTTGATTGCCTTCTGCATCAATTGCTGCCGATTACTGTCCATTGAACGGACCCTGCAATCAGGTTGTTTTTCTGATTTAGTAACTATTTATAAAGCTTGTGTGCCAGCAAAACACAAGACTTAAAATATCTGACCTTGACTTCAATGATTCCAACATATTATGTGCACATTTTAGTTCACTCATACTTGCTAGTGCCCATAATATAAGCAAGTCAAGGAGCCATTCCACATGCCATACAGACTGAAAAGAGTTTAAACTGACAGTCAAAAGAATGTCTCACCTAATTTTTATTTGTATATGTAAAATCCTCAATAGGCAGCTTAGTTACATATGCACCAGATGTGCTCAAAGATGTTCCTGGAAGTCAATACCTCATTCTTTAGTGCATCTAGCAATGCCATTAACCTTTCTTTAGCTGAATCTATATGACCGCGTATGTATAATCGAGCAGCAACCCTAGAGCATTCAAATACACCTGAATGCATGAGAAATTATTCAATGTCCAATCAATGTCTAAAGTAAAATAACCACCGATAAATATAAATACCTCTGCTGCCTCACAATCACTTTTTCTCAAGTTCCTTCATGATGTTGTGATCATATATATCCAGAACTTTACACAAAGGGGCTTCAGCTTCTAAGTAACAAACAGCAACATGCCACCAGTTATGGGTTAACCTGTGAAAAAACAAATCTAAAAAAACTAAACTCATAGCTATTGACTTTCATCGGCAGAATGCACAATGCATGGAGAACTACATACAGAAATGATGTGCATGCTTCCCATGATGGAGAACATGATTCCATGAACTCAGTAGCTTCTCTGAAACGACATTCCTGCTGAAAAACATGGCACAGCTACAAGAAGAAAACAAACATTCTGTTATTGGATTATGCACACAGCTACAAGAAGAAAATGAATTTTTTGTTATTGGATTATGCACATATCAACTAAGTGAAACTCTTACGGCTAATATATTTGTTCCAAACTTAACAAGAAGTTACAAAGTGCCAGCATGAGAAGATTCAGTAATCTAAACTCTCCCACCCAATATAGGAATTGTAACAGTTATCTCAAATGACGAGACAATTATGACTTTCTTTGTACTCAGAAATAGCGCTGTGGCTTCTAAAGCAATGAACAAATCAAAATGAAGATGCGGGAGATGTTGGACCTAAATCGGTGAACCAAGGATTCCTCACACAGGTACATAATTCAACAGTTTACTAGTTCAGTTTCCCAGAGCCAGGCGACTAGGTACCACATGCTAGTTGCCTCTTGCCAGCCCGTTATATGTGGAAACACAGAACGGAACATCTAACTAAAGATCTGAAATTCCTTGCTTTGCAGGGTCATGCCCGTATGATCAATTGATCATGGTTATAGATGCTATGTAGGCTGAATTTTATTTTTTGAAAAAGTAGGATAAACTTCGCTTTACACAGTTTCTGAGAAGATAAATCTTCAATAGATCCATCTAATCTCAAATCACAAATTGTAATAGTCAGTACACTAGATCCTGTATAGGAACCCTTTGATAGTTATCCCTTCGTTTCTATTGACCAAGGTCCTTTATGGGATGATTTTAAGTACTGAAACTAACTATAACCAAATCATGAACATACATTATGCTGTGACCAGAAGTCATTCTTGTTTATAGCCAATCCTTTTTCGAGCAGCTCTCTCAGCTTCATCCATCCGTCCAAGCTCTAGCAAAGGGAAGGCAAGCATGCCATATATGAAATTTTGGTCTTGATTCTTGGCAAAACCTGATAAGCATCAAGTACCACAAATCTAGTGAACAAAAAAACATGTTACAACGGTATTTTTTAGATGGTGGCATATGCTACGTTCACAAGCTCTTGGAATACACCAATTTGGCACAGTAAAAACGATGAAAAGGAATGCTAGTATGCAACAGTGCCTTAACTACCGTGCAGTTATTGAACTGTGGGCATATAATGCTCTCAGCAATTATTTGATCTTATTTTGATACAAGATACGATTGTTGATATTCCTTGAGATGAATCAACACAAGTACATCAAGTGAAAAAAGAAACGCTGCATCAACTTCGACTCCCTTCAGTCAAGCACAAAAGTTCAAGCCCATAAATCACACAGGAACCCCGTTTGGCTTACTTGTTGAACGAATTCCAGGGATAAATCAGGCTTTCCCATATAGAAGCAGATGAGCTGTGCTCTCTTGAGAGACAGGATATCCCTGGGGTATTGCTTGAGAAGCTGTCATAGACGACCATACTACAATTAGCAATTGGTATCTGTTTACTGAATCCGCAAGTAGCAGAAGTTTAAAGCCTTGCAAGTCCCCCAAATCAACGAACTAACAGCATGTCAAACCTCGAAGTGCCGCTCGATCGCCACCTCCTCGTCCCTCCCTCGCCCACCAGCACGGAGAGCGTCCCGAAAACGGCCCTCTCGTACTCCGTCGCTTTCCCTGGAAGCAGGCGCGCAAACGCACCACAGGTTAAGGTGGTCGGCTCGTCTCAGGGAACGAGGTAGGTAATCGAAAGGGAGGAGGACGCTAGCTCACGAGGTTGTCCTTGGCGGCGGCGAGGAAGGCGGCGGCCCCCGCGGGGTCCCTGGGGTGCGACGGCGCTCGCGGCGTGCGCGGCGGCGAGCGCGCAGGTCGGGTCGGCCGCGGCGGCGCGGAGGATGGCCGCCATGCGGCCGCGGCCGAAGGTCATGAAGGCGGCGTAGTAGGCGTCGAGCGCCGCCGCGCAGTCGGCGGAGGATGTCCGGTACTCCTGCCCCCACATGTCCCGCCTCACCTCGCCCTCCGCCGCCATCTGTTGTCCCTCTGGTGACGGCAATCGCCTTCCGGTCGCGACCGCGGGCAGCGGGGTGGAGAGCAGCAGGGGAGACTGACAGACTGTTTGCTGGTTTGCTGCGGAGCGGGGAAGGAGGAGAGCCGGAAGAGAGCCCAGTGCCCAGACCCAGATGGGTTGCTTGCCGACGCCGTCGCCGATTGCTATCGCGTTGACACGGCCGTTGTTCGACGGTCGGCGTCTGTTTGTTGGGTACTAGTACGGTGGAGGACTGGAGGGTGATGGTGCTGGATGGAGGGGGCCGGTGGGGTTCGGTGATGGGGGGTTCTTCCGATGGCGAGGCGCCTCGTGGGTGCCGGACGCGGCAGCACGAGAAACGAGTGCGAGCCCACAAGCCCACGAGCTGAGTGAGGTGGCAGATTTCGAGGTGGGTACGGGAGGATCCGGGGGATAGGATCGGACCGTGTCCTTTAAATTCCCCCCCTCAAATTAACCTTTCACATCTTTTTCCAACTAGTAAAACTGTGAATTTTTTTAAGCGCTACTGTAGCAGAGTATTTTTCTTTGCCTATGAGCTCCATTTTTTGTATTGATGAATGAATATGGGTTGCTGGGTGTGCATGACGTACCTATATGTTCCGAACATTAATCTAGTATAATATAATTTTCTATCCAAACCACTAGATTGTGTATCCAAACTAATGCATGAGAGAAGGGTTGCAAGTCTTGCAGCAATATCACTTTTTTTTTCTATATAATCCTAGCAAAATAGAGAGTACGCCGAACCTTCTATTTGTCCAGGATTCATGTCCTCTCCACCTTCTACGGATATCGACATGCGGTTTAATCGATCGTATATTGTGACAATATTAGAGCAAATAATTAAGAGAGTATTTAACTACGAGTAAGGAAAACATGCTCAGCTAATCCTTACTTGAGGGCTCTGTCCTTATTTAGGAAAAAGTCAAACAATCATAGATAGATCTTAAAAAAAAACAGTGTCTTATTATTTAGAAGTAGAGTGAGTATAACAGTAGGAACACGTGGCATCAAATACGGAATCAATTTTTGTCTTTGTTTAACAAACATGAGGTACAAACACTGTCATTAATCATCTAAACCATTGCTTGCGACGAAATGAAACCTGTTCCACCAATAAGAAGAAGAAGCAACAATCTCTAACCTAACTTGTAAGCCACGTGTAATCAAGCAACATTTGAATTTTCAGTTTTTCATCTTCTTCGCAGCTAAGATTCTTGTTTGTTATCTTTACGAAACATGGTTTTGGGAGCCGAGTTAGTAACAGAAGATATGAACCGAGACAAATTTAGTATTGTATTTACGCATTCGATGGCATGTTGCTACATCGTATAGTTTGCCTTACAGATTACAGTTAGTCTGTTGCGCACGCATCAGTCCATCACAACTCACCGGCTGATCCGCAAGCAACTCAGATGAAGGCCACGGACCAGTCAGCTTCCATCTCAGCTGTCCACTTCCAGATCAGACGGTCCACGTGTGACGGTTGGCGACACTCAACCACCGCATCACAGGCTCCTCTGCAAGTCTGCGTCTGAAATATCCTGCCAGCTGCCGCGACAACGACAGGATCCAAGAACTCGCTCGCGCGGACGGACAAGGCCCGGAGCCCGGAGATCGAGACTGAGACTGATCGACAGTCCCAGGCGCCATGAACGTGGAGGAGGAGGTCGGGAAACTCAAGGATGAGATCCAGAGGCTCGGGCAGCAGCAGCCCGATGGCTCCTACAAGGTACCCCCTCCCCTGTCCGACTCTCCCTCCGGAGCCGCCGCAGATCTGAGCCATCCGCTTGACCGCGTGACCGCGCCGCATTTCCTTTTACTGTGCTGCCATCTCCAGGATGGCCCGCACCTGGATTCCTCCCCTTTTGTCGATGCTTAGGATAATTTGCAGTATGATCTTCGTGAAGCTGCGATGGGCGATCGAGTCGAGTCATGGACAGGCCGTTGCCGACTTGATGTTGATGGACTTTGAGAGATCATCTTTGAGACATTTATCCTGACAGTCTGGTGGATGCTCGAAACGATATGTGCGGTGCAGATCCCCAAATCTGTGCGCCCCTTGCAGTTAATTAGTCAGTTAGTGGACATTGCTGTGAGCATTGGCGCCGAACTGATGATACTGCAACTGAAAGATGATCCTTTCAGTCGTTTGCATTGTGGGTAGAGTTTTGTATCGGTTGTGGTGAGCACCATAAGTTTATGAATTCGTATATTATCCCCTATTCCATGGAACTGACTGAATGCGAAAATTTTAAGAAGCCTAAATAAATGGATACTCTGTTTACAGTGTCCTACTTGCCCTAGTTAAATGTTAGCCTGTGTCCATGTATGCCATATTCATATTGAATATGTCCAATGTCATTGTGAAAAGAAGAGTGTTGACAAATCAACAACTGTAATCTGTAGTCATACCTGTTGCTCAAAGAGTTCTTTTGTACCGCAGATATTAGTTTTGTTGGCCTCTATGGAGCCTGTTGTGGAGAATACAAATTTATTAGAGTTCTCCCATCATTGTTATTTTGGTTACTTATCTTATATTCCTTATGTGTAGTGTGTTACCTTCGAGTTATCTTCTGTATTATTGTTACTAGTCATTTGTTTCCATGTTGTGTCTTAATCATGTGAGGTTCTCAATTCCATACACCTCGTATATGCTTGTATTTTGTTGTGCCTAGATTCTCATGAACCATTTGGTATTCCCAGAAGACTGCTATTATGTGATGCATGAAATTGTGATTCTTAAGAAATTGCCTTGCTTGCATATGGTTGTGTTGTTTAAGAAATTCAATGATGGTTAGCAAGTTCAGTACCACACGATGTACGCAGGAGACAGTCGGTCTCCAGGACAAAATCCAGCCTAATAACCATGCTTACCATTGTCGTACTGTGCACTTAGCAAGGCAACCTTGCAAAAATCATTATTTTCTTCTTTCACTTCAATTTGCTTCCTGCCCTGCTGTCTTCAGTGGCCAGTGGTATAAATTCGAGTTCAGTTCTTGGCAGTTAAACAACATTACACTGCTGCTAGAAGCTTATTAATACACCACCTGCTTGGCCAATATATACAGTTTCTCTCCAAATCTTCATATAAAAGCCACCCAAACATTGTGGCACAGGAAACAATGAAGATGATGAGCAAAGACCAAAGAGTTGAGTCTGAGAAAAGACAACAGAGGGTGGGAGAGGGAGGGAGGCTCTCTACAGTCTACAGTTCATTTACTGAAACAAGAATGGGAGGTATTGGGGAAATGGTTCCCAGGTTCAACCTGAAATCCCAATCAGCAATTGACATTTTCCCGAATGCTGGAGCCTACTTTGAGTGTTGAATGTCGGATGATGTAGCACGCTCTTTGTGTCGTCCGGTCACAGCCTGTCTCATCTGAAGTATACTCAAATGGGCTAGCTGCTAGGCTTCGTGAGCATCCTAATCTTGTCTCGCTTATCCATTGCCCATTTCCCCTATACTCTTAACATATTTTGACATGTGATCTGTAGCTCCCAATTCTAGCCAAAAGTCAACAGTAAAAGGATGAATGGATACATAAATAATCTGGTATGGTCCCTGGAACCATCCATGTACTGTGAGCTTTTGAAATTTTTAAATCATAACACTACTTCCAGGTGGAACTGCCAATCTGCTATGACTTGCTTAGTGCAGACCTTGCTTTGCTAAAAGAATTCAACCATTCTTAGCTGTACGCCTATATCCTATAAACAGCACTGTTTTTTTTGAAGAGTCTATAAAAGCGATATTGTAAATGTTATAACCATTAAAGATATATCATTATGATGTTACAGTGTAATAAAATTATACATGTTAAGAATTTTATCTTTTCTGTACTATATATACCTTGTGAATGTGGAGAGAGGATATCAATACCATGTCACTGAGCTATCGGTTTACAGGTCAAGTTTGGTGTCCTCTTCAACGATGATCGGTGTGCAAATATTTTTGAAGCACTAGTTGGCACCTTGAGGGCTGCTAAGAAGAGGAAGGTTTTGACCTATGATGGCGAGCTGCTTCTGCAAGGTGTTCATGACAATGTGGAGATAACCCTGTTGCCTCCTCCCGCAGTTGCCGCAGCTTAAAGCGCACAGCGCCGCCAAGTTCTCAATTCCATCCAGTTCATATGCTTGTATTTTGCCGTGCCTAGATTTCTCATGAACCATTTGGTATTCCCAAAAGACTTATGTGATGTATGAAATGTGATGCTTAAGAAATTGCCTTGCTTGCATATGCTTGTGTTGCTTAAGACATTCAATGCTGGTATATATAACATTCATGTCATGAGACATGAAAGCAGCAAGTCGGAGGTCATGGGGCCCTGGGTTATTGACAATCTTCCATACTGGACGATTTTTCTTCCCAACAAGTTTCTTTGTAGTTCCACTATACTTTCCCCATTTTCCTTTATATTTTTCCTATGGATCCTTATCGACATTTACTTCCCTGACCCGCACCTGTTGTCACCCTGATCAATACATCAACTACTTTAGCACAATGACAGTATGACACATATAGTTCCTGCTAGGAGTAACATATTTTAATTTGGTCAGATCGTGTCCTATAAAGGTTAAGTGTATAAATAGGTGAAACAGACAGTGAGGAAGCAGATGGTCTGGAGAGTTTCACATGTTTGAGGAATGTATTCACAACATTGCTTGCCATTTCCACTTTTCTTTCTTTCTACTGGCATGAGGATGGGAGGTACAGGGAAAGGCATAAGGAAGTAGTCTACTTTACAATGGTTTTCTTCTATGGTATAAGGAAACGATCTGTTCTCTTGATGCGTTTTAGCAAGGGAGGTCTGGTGTCGCGTCCTGCGGCCGATTGGGCTGGACTGGCTGTCGCCCACCTTCGTCAACAACTTGCTTCCATGAATCCTTGGTGGTTCAGACCTCGGACGGGCGGGCGTTTGATTCTCTGGTGATGCTTGTTTCGTGGTCCTCAATGCTGGGCATGGATTGGATTGCAAATTGATCATAGTCTGGACCCATTTTTAATCCTTCAGAATTTCAAGAACCAGTTAAGCACCCCCTTCTTCATGGAGATCATCATCATCATGTGCTGGGCAATCTGGAAGGCAAGAAATGATTTTATTTTCAGGCAAATCATCCCAAGGCTGATGACAACCAAGGATGAAAAGAGCTTACCAACCTCAGTTTAACCAATGGATTGCAAATCTAAATTAGCTTGGGCTTGTGCGGTTTTAGGCCGCATTTTCTTTTCTTCTTTCTTTGTTTCCTGAGCAGTCTGTTGTGAATGATGACGATCAAACGAGGAAGAACACAAGATCAAACCACAGTGAGACACAAGGTAGCTAGCAAACACTCCTCACTATTATCAAGAGTCGGGTTACAACGCCATATGACGGCTTACAAGAGAATGAATCAAAGTGGAAACCTAACACGGGTACGTGTACCGTATCGCGGGGGTCCAGCCCCCGCACCCCCCGACGTCCTCAGGGGCGTGGCCCATGTGAGCCAACTTCAGCCTCCCTCACTCCCCTGCTCTATTGTTTTTTATGTTCCTGAACCTTGTTCCGTTTCTAATTTAATACATGTGCTGTAGGGGGCTTTTCCCCTCCAGTTTTCATAAAAAAAATAGTGGGCTATAACAAATAGCGGTATCTTTTTTTTTTAGAAGCTATAAAGCTATAGCGGAGGTATAGCGGAGCTATGACAGATATCGTTTTATAAGAAAACCATAAAAAATACAAGTATTTGAGTAAAAAAACATGACAATCATGAAATCTGAGGAACACACATATGTTTTCATGGTTCTAGGGATGTAGATCCAGTTTGTCCTAAGTCAAACTATGAAAATTTTCAGAGGAAATTAATTGGCAGTTTCGTCAGTCTCGGTGCGGGCGATAAAATCGTTTCTCAAGAGAGAAACGATCTCCTCTCATTCTCCCCTCTTTCTTCATTATAACTGCACTGCCACGTCACTAAATTGCTAACATAATACACTAGTTAGCACGGAAACTGTTTCTTGCTGTTGCCGTTGTGTTAGGACTGGCCTCAGCATTCCCGGTTTCAGTAATCCTTTATCTGTGCTTGCGTGCCGGACAGGTACCACCACTCCATGAGCAGCTTCAGGAGCATCTTTGCGTGGGGGCGCCCGCCGCTCGACTTCGCCCCGACGCTCGCGAAGGTCCGAGATTTCCGCTGAGAGGAGGGCAGAGAAGGGAGAGAAGCTGAAAACCTGCTTCACCCGGGCTCCACGATGCTGGAACTGTGCACATGCAGTAAATTAAAGAAAACCTTTCAAAAATCATTTATTTTTCTTCTTTCACTTTAATTTCCTTCCTGTCCTGCTGTAGTGCTGTCTCCAGTATTAAACTTGGCAGCTAAGCAGCATTGCGCTGCAGCAGCTGCTGCCAGAAGCTTATTAATACACCACCTTTCTAGGCCATTACATTCAGTTTCTCTCCATATCTTCTTCATATATACTGTAGTAGAAACCACCCAAACGTTGTGACACAGGAAGGAATGCAGATGATAAGCGATCAAAGACCAAAGAGTGGTGCCTGAGAAACACATAACAGAAAGAGAGCATGCGTGTTTACCGTTTGGAAATCCTCTCTACATTTCAGTTATTGAGACAAGAATGGGAGGTATTGGGGGAATGGTTCCCAGGTTCAGTCTGAAATCCCAATCAGCAGTTGACAGACAATCTGCCGGAGCCTACTTTAAGTGTCAACGTCGGATGATGTAGCATGCTTCCTGTCACAGGCTGTCTCACCTGAAATGTACTCAGTAGCAGCTGCTGGACTACTCAAGCATCCTTACGATATGTTCGGAACACTTGGGCTAGAAGGTGAGACAGGGAGGCAAGAGTTTCAGCGCTCAGGTAGTTTGAAAAGTGCACAGAAAGGCTTGTTCTACGGTGAAAAATATAACCAAGATTAGGCTGATGCAGGGAGGCAAGAGTTTCAGCGCTCAGGTAGTTTGAAATTGGATGATACGTCAAGCACAGGGTTAGTCACTGCAAATTGAAGTACATGAAGTAGACAATCACCTGCAGAACAAGACTAGTGACTAAATGTGTAAATGACCATATATGCATATGCCTAGTACAAAGTGTGACGACCATAGATTCTCAAATAATATTACGCAGGCCTAGTTCATAAGCAGATTTATTTTTTAAAAAAACATTTATGTTCTTTTCATGATTTTTTCTTCTAGCAACTTGAATTATCAGAAATTATGTGTGGCACCACATAAACAAGCAAGCAACATATATCTAATAATATAGACTGAGAGGCCTATACTCTCCTTCAAGGAGGCTGAATGGAAACCTCTATTTACTACTCCCTCCGTTCTAAATTATAGTTTATTTGATTTTTTATCTCAAGTTTGATAGCTTGTCTTATTTAAAAAATTTGTGTAAAAATATTTAAATTTAAGTTATTTTTAAAGAACTTTTATTACTAAAGTAAGCCACAATAAAAGAGTAAAAAAGGTCAAATGAACTATAATTTGGAACGGAGTTAGTATATCTGGAAAAAAAAAACTTATGAGCAGTTAAGCAACGCTGTACTGGTGGCATATCAAACAATACAACACCAGCCCATCTAGTACTTTATTAAATATATGGTGTCCCTCTAGCCGTGATGCTGATGCTGGTATATATACCAACAATCCAAACATCACAACTCAAAACAGAAGAAGAAACCAAAAGGAGAACCGAGCTTGAGAGCAACGAGTTGAGAACATGGAAAAGCGAAAGAGGCAGCATGCGCTCTCTTGTAAACAAGAGGCCGCCACAACAACGTTTAGCTTGCATATTAAGGGTGGGAGGCGTTAGGAAAATGGTTCCTTCAAGATATTGCCTTTCTGTCTGACTCTCCCCTCAGGAGCCGCCATAGATCTGATCCACTTGCGTCGTCGCGTTTCCTTTTTCCCGTTCTGTGCTGCCAGCGCCATCTCCAGGATGTTCCGCACCAGGATTCCTCCCCTTCTCCTCGATTCTTAGGGCAATGTGCAGTATGATGTGCCATCTGGAGTGAAGCTGCGCTGGTCAATCTAGTCGAGTCATGGAGAGGCTATTTAGCACGATCTTGCTCAAATGTGAAGACATTTACCCTGACAGTCGATCTGGTGGATGCTTGAAACGATATGCGCAGTTGCAGAACACCAATTTTGTGCGCCTCTTGCAGTTCTTAGTCAGCTAGTGGACATTGTTGTGAGCATCGGCGCCGACCTTGCTTATGCACTGCACACAATTCTTAGCTGTACGTACGCCTGTATCCTATAAGGCTATAAACACTGTTTCTTTTGAAGAAAATTTTATTGTTCCTATATTATGGGCAATGCTAAAGTATATATTGTACCTCTTAGAAGATAATATCTCAAATCAATCTGAGCCGTTGATATTTCAGATTTTATAAATTTCTTAATATATTAAAAATTCAAAAAAACAAAAACATTCCGTCGTATTTCCCTAACGAGGGAGGAGAGAATCTCGAAATCCTATATACGCTCATGCGTCGGGAGGGGAAATTCTGGGAAGAGTTCTTACTAATCACGGAGAAACGGAAGACCGATTCTTTCCCTCGGCCTTTCTTGGTCCCTTCCAGCCAGGTGCACTGTTCTTTTTTTTTCAAAAGTTACAAACACTAAAACGCTACCAACATGCACACATGCTAACCAAACACGCTAGGCGCACGCACACACACTACTAACCACACACATGCTAATCACACATACGCCGGGGGTCGGCCCGTAGTGCACATACAAGCTACAGCTACATGCATGCGCGTGTACATCTTGTCACGCGTACAAGTACAATACAAGCTAGCTAGCAGCACGTGCATGTTTTCAAGAGATCATGAATGCATCAACCGAATCTTGTTTATACCTAAACTTTTCTTATTTATCCTGTTTTATAAAATAAGAAATTAAATAAATATACATTTTTATTTATTATCTCCTAAGAGGTGATAGACGATCATGATAAAAAAAATAGACGGCTCACAATCATTTATATGTGTCATAGCAAAACTTTTGTACTATACCTTCTGAATATGTACAGAGGATATCACTAATATGTTACTGAACTACAGTATCGATTCACATGGACACCAAAAAGGAGAGGAAGGTTTTGATATATGATGGTGAGCTGCTTCTGCAAGGTATTCTTTTTTTTTTTTTTTTGTGTGTCAACCTTCTGCAAGGTGTTCATGACAATGTGGAGATCACCCTGTTGCGTCCTCCCGCAGTTGCTGCCGCTTAAAGCACACGCGCCAACAAGTTCTCAATTCCATCCAGTTCAATGTTCATATGCTTGTATTTTGCCATGCCAAGATTCTCACGAACCATTTGGTATTCCCAAAAGACTGCTACTATGTGATGTATGAAATGTGATGCTTAAGAAATTGCCTTGCTTGCATCTGGATGGACATATGGGAATATGGTTCTGTTGCTTAAGACATTCAGTGATGGTATATATAACATTCATGTCATGAGACATGAAAGCAGCAAGTCGGAGGTCATGAGGCTGACAATCTTCCATACTGGATGGTTTTTCTTCCCAAAAAGTTTCTTTTTAGTTCCATTATTATTGATTATACTTTCCCCATTTTCCTTTATTATTTTTTTTCTGTGGATCCTTATCGACAATTACTTCCCTAACCAGCAGTCCTGCTGTTACCCTGATCAATACATCAATTACTTTACCTATTTTAATTTGGTCAGGTCGTGTCTTATAAACGTCAGTCAAGTGCATATAAATAGGTGAAAGAAACAGTGAGGAAGCAGATAGTGTAGAGAGTTATATAAACAGATTTGATTCTTTGATCGAGGAATGAATCCACAACACACCGTTGCTTGCCATGTCCACTGTTCTTTGTTTCTGTCTACTGCCATGATGAGGATGGGAGGCACAGGGAAAGATGTATGGAAACGTCAAACCCCGCTCCCGATCTGAGCGTCCCCGGTTCTGCCCAGCTGCCGGAGCTGTCCTAGCTCCGGCGAGGCCCGCTCTCGCTCCTTCTCTCTTCAGGGCGCTCACGGCTGACCCTCCACCGCCACGGCTGCCCTAACCGTCGCCGGATGTTTTCGATGCACTGTCGTGACCTCTCTTGCAGTAACTCGTCGGCGGGTCAGGGAGATGCCGATGGTCTCCCCCGGCCCATCACTCCACCGCTGCTCTGCGTCGCCGTCAGTTGTCGCTCCCACCACCACTGCCCGCTACCGGCATGTTGAATCCAATAGGTCAGTAGTAGACAGAGACCGAGCTCAAAAAAAAAGAGAGTCAGTTTTCTTCCTGATCGGCTGGGATGCTTTGGAAGGAGAGCAATCGAGAACGTGGGTATCGGCAACGCCGGCTCAACTCGTCGCTATGATTGAGGAGGAAGCAAACGATTGGGGCCTGGACGGGTCCAGGCATTTGACTTCGCTGTTGTCACTGCTCTGAGCAGCTGGAGTAGTTTTCTGCTTGCTTGTCTTGCGCAAATGCTTGCGCTGTAATTACTTACATTCTCGTGCGTTTTAGAGCATCTGCTATAGCGACCCTTGTTTTGTAACGTTGGGAGTACCGTGACCCTTGTTTTGTAATCAAATTCTACTTCTGTTTAATGAAAAACGTGCTATGAAGGCATGGTCGTGAAAAAAGGTTGCGGGGAAGAAGAATTTCTCCACCCTGTCTGCTATAGCAGACCTGAAAAACTTCTATTTACACTGTCTTGCAATGCAAGCGTCTTTGACGTTGTTCAACTATTGCGGTCCCGTTTGCAGGCTCCTCCTCACCTTAATCAGAAAACTACTTGTAAAATTTTGATCTGTGATGACCTCAATCAGAAAACGTCGAATATATTTGAAGTAATAGTTGGCACCTTGGAGCCACCAAGAAGTGGAAAATTTTCATCTGTGATGACCTCGACGCTGCTTCTGCAGATTGTTCATGACAATGTGGAGATATCCCTCTCGTGGTCTTGCGGCTCTTGCCTCGGCTCCTCCTTCCTTCAGGTGCTGCCGCTTCACGCACACACTCACACCACGGGTCCCATTGCTTGTAACTGCTGGTGGCTAGCAGCCTAGGTCCCAGAAGACTGATAAGGTGTGATGTCCGCTGCAAATGCGACGTATGCTTAAGAGCATAAGGCTCCGTTGAAAATTTAATTGATGGCATAACATGCATGCCAAGAGATAATAAGAAAGGAGCAGCTTGGAGACAATGGCTGTGGGTTACTGTTAGAGTGTTAGTAAAAGCGTGGCGTTCTGGGTCATCCTCCGGAAAGTTTTATTTCTGCACTTCCATTCCTTGCCCTCTCTCCTCACTTAGGCCAACCGTTTTCAAATCGCCAACTCCGGTGAAATTCTATTGGCTGCAGCTTATTGTTTTCATCCTTCAACTTGACTGGCGATTTGGTTATAATGAGGACGCCCTTACAATCACAGTGCTACTGTAGTAGTACATCTTTAGGGGACGCCCTTATCGACATGTACGCATGAGACAGTCGGTCTCCGGGACAAAGTAAAGCAACCTTTAAAAAAATAAACATCATTTATTTTCTTCTCTCTTTTTTCGAAAACATGTGCTACACGTGTTTCATTAAGAGAAGGGGATGTTTAAAAATACAAGGCTCGGCGTACCTGGCGAGATGCCAGGGTACCTTGCCGGACACACACTACAAAGATCGCCGGCTTAAACCGCGGAGCAGACATGGTGTACTAACTAGGAAACTAATTGCGCGACGCGGGTTCCAAGGTGGACTAAGCTCCCGCCATGAACGCAGCAGCGCCTCTGAACCCAGCTCCCGCATAGGCATCCATCTCACTCGCTAGCAGCTGACGGACCTGCGGTGTCGTTCGCTGAACCCTTCGCCGAAAACGTGCGCATTGCGCTCTTTCCAAATTACCCAGGATAGGAAGAGGACCACCGAGTCGAAAGGGCGGCGGAGATCGCTATGGAAGGTCTCGCGCGTCGATAGCCACCAGTTGGTCAGCGTGGAGGATGGGTTTGGGGCGAGGTGTGGCACGCCGGCCTGGTTGAGCAGCCTCGCCCAGAGCTTACGGGTGAAGGGGCAGGACGAGAGGAGGTGATCAGTCGTCTCGTCCGCCTGGTCACAGAGGGCGCAGACGGCCTCCGGCTGAAGGCCGTGCTGTTTGCTACGATCAGAGGTCCACAGTCGGCCATGGAGTGCAACCCAGAAGAAGAACTTAATCTTGGTCGGCACGGAGGCTTTCCAGAGCAACGCAGCTCCAGGCATTGGGCTCACCTTGTTGAAGAAGGCCCTGTACGCCGAGGAAGCTGAGTACTCGCCCCTTGCATTCCAACGCCATACAAACTTGTCGGGGCGTTGCGGCATGAACTGGAAGGGCTCGACAGCCTCCCAGACGTGCAGGTACTCAATGAGAACGGCAGCAGTGAGGGCGCCGGTGATGTCTCTTGTCCATTGTCTCGCAGTGAGTGCCGCATAGACAGAGCGCCTGCGACCATGCCGGGAAGTCGCTGTGTAGAGGTTCGGCGCGGAGCGGCGCAGCGCGCCGCTCGGCAGCCAGGAGTCGTCTCAGAACCTAGCTGATCTCCCGTCCCCAATGGTAACCATCACAGACTGTTCAAACATGTGCCTGACCAGCTGTTCCGGCCGCAAGGGTAGGGAAGCCCAGCTACCCTCCGGCCTGGTTGCACGGAGCCATTCCCAGCGGAGGCGCAGCGCGTACCCCAACTTCTGCAGGTCAGGTAAGCCTAAGCCGCCAAGGTCCTTCGGAGAGCACACCACCGGCCACGCCACTTTACATTTCCCACCGACGACGGTGTCGGTCCCGTTCCATAAGAACGCCCGGCGTCGTCTGTCAATTTCTTTGATGGCCCAAGGTGACAGGCTGCAGCAGATTGAGATATGGACCGATATGGCCGAAAGCGTCGTCTGTGTCAGGATCAATCTCCCTGCGTGGTTCAGCAGACCAGCCTTCCAGGACGGAATCCGGGCTGCGACCTTGTCCACCGGGGCCTGCTCGTGCTGCCTTGAGATCCTGGCGATGGATAGCGGCGCTCCCAGGTAAGTCGTTGGAAATTCCTGGACACGGCAAGGAAAAACCGAGAGCACATCCAGGACTTCAGCCTCGGTGCAGCGAATTGGCGTGATCGTGCATTTGTCCAGGTTACACTCCAGCCGAGAAGCCCCAGCAAAGAGCTCGAGGATGTCCCGGATGCACTGGAAATCTTGGATCGATGGCTTGAGGAATAGCACGAGATCATTGGCGTATACCGACGCGCGGAATTTGATGACGTTCCCAGGCAACGGAGTCAAGGCGTGCCGTCTGTCTACTTCCAGGATGAGGTAGTTGAGGACGTCCATTACGATCACAAACAACAGGGGTGATAGAGGGTCACCCTGGCGTAGTCCCCGGTTGTGGCAGATTCTGCGTCCAGGTCAGCCGTTCACGGCGACCCTGGTGCTCGCCATGCTTAGCAGTGCCGATATTTATTTTCTTCTCTCACTCTAGTTTGCTTCCTGTCCTGTTGTCTCCAGTCTCAAAGTCGAGTTCAGTTCTTGGCAGTTGAGCAGCATTACGATGCTACCAGAAGCTTATCAATACACCACCAGCTCGACCATTATATACAGTTTCTCTCCCTTCATATCTTCACATATAGTAGAAACCACACCAACGTTGTGACACGGGAAATGATGAACGGAGACCAAAGAGTTGAGCCTCAGGAAACACAACAGAGAGAGAGAGAGAGCGAGAGAGAGAGAGAGAGCATGCGCGTTTAGAGGTAATACTCTCTACGGTTCAGTTACTGAGACAAGAATGGGAGGTATTTGGGAAATGGGTCGTAGGTCCAATCTGAAATCCCAATCGGCAGTTGACGATCTTTCGGATGCCAGATCCTGCTTCGAGTATTGAACGCCGGATGATTTTTTTTTCGATAAAGGATTTAAAATCCAGCCTCTACATCCGGGGATGTACACAGCCCAAAGTTACAAAAGCGAAAGAAAAACAAAAGAAAGAAAAGCCATAGTCTTATAGATTGACCAGGGACAATACAGCAAAAATGCTTCGACCCTCTATTTGATCCGAGAGGGTGTCCTAGGCTAGCTCTTGACGCCGCAGCCTGAGTCCCAAGTGTCGCTTTGTGGGGGGCATGGCTAGGAGTATGTGTGCTTGTGTTGATGCTTTCAAGAAGGTAAATGACATCCGCAGACGCCATCATCAACGAAAGGAAGAGGAAATCGCAGCGACGCCTCCAAGGGGGAAGATGACGTTGTGCGTCATTGCCGCCGCCCAAAGACCCGCCGAGGCGGGGTTTTCACCCGTAATCCAAAGTCCCGCAAAAGCACATCCAAGCCGAACCTACATACAACGGATGCCGGATATGATCGGCGGGGGTCTTCATCGATGCCGCGAGGCATCGAAAGCGTGATGCGGGCGGTGTCCGATGTGATGTAGACGAAGCGCCGCGATGGCCGTATCTACGAATGGGTCGAGCCAAGACTCCAAGAGGTTCTCCCGACGCCGTTGAGGCGCCGAGGACGGCCGCGGGCGTACACCGTGTACTCGAGGCCGAAGGATGACACCCAAATCCGCCCAGCAGGGATCCGCCGGCAGAGAGATACCGGACGGGCACTGCCGGGACGGGAGGCCTAGGGCGCGGGCGGTGGTTGGAATGCCACCGCGACCCCAAGCCGAGGAGGCAGCACCGAAGCTCGGGGCCATGCCAAGCCGACGAAGCCCGCCGCCCCCGCCCCTCGAATCCACCGCCCCAAGCCGGACCACCCAACCACGCTACGCATCCATGGAGGGAAGGCCGGCCCGGCACGGGGGGAGGGGCGCCGCGCCGCCCGGGATCGCGACGTGGCCGCCTGCTCCGGAGCCGCTTCCACCGCAGGACGATGTAGAAGCCGCGGCGGTGGCTTGGTGAGGCCGGAGCGGGTCGACGAGGGGCAGGGCAGGGCCGCGCCGCCGCTGGATCGGGGGTTGGAGCGGGCGCCGCCGATGGATCGGGAGGTGCATCCAGCGCCGTCGCGGATCACGGATCACGGCCCGGAGACACGCGATCTGCCGCCGGAGAGCTGGCCGGAGAGGCCGGAGGTGAAGGGGAGAGGGGAGGGGCCGGGCGCGGGGGGGAAGGAGAAGGTGGAGACGCCGCCTCGCGAGAACTCGGTGAGGACGGCCCAGCCGTCGCCCTCACGGCCGTCCGCCGGGTTGTGCCGGGCGTTGGGCTCCGGCGACGGCCGGGGAGGCGAGGGAGGGGGCGGCGGGCGAGTGGCGGCGCCGGAGGTGCCGCCCGAGTCGCCCCTAGGGTTGGGCGACGTGGGGGCCTCGGTTTCCTCTCCTCCCGGTTCTACCGTCTGCCCGTTCCTCGCTCTTGAACGCCGGATGATGTAGCATGTTTTTCATGTTTGTCTTCCTATCACAACCTGTGTCCTCTGAAATGTACTATGTGGGCTAGCTGCTAGACTAGACTTCTCGATCTTCCTTGCAGTATGTTTGATCACTTGGACTAACAACTTTAGTAGCTGAAAATTAGTCATAGTCCATCCAAAGATGCAGACTAATGGGTGGAGTAATTGTTACCATCCTCGTAGCAGTTACCAACTTACCATCCTTGTAACCCAACAAGTTTGCATCACGTTCAGTGTAGTTACGAGGATGGTGTTGAATCAAACCACAAATGGCATAGCGGACCTGATATGAAACCAACTCGTTTACACAACCAATATATTGGCCCTGAATCCCTGATTTGGTTGCTGGGATGGTGGTGACTACATTGATCTTAGATTGTTTCTACTCCTCACTAATTCTTAAATGCAATTTGGTGGTGTTCAATATTCATTGATGATGTTGTAAAATACAGTTTTTATGGTTCTGTACAAAGGACTTCCAAACACTGCACAGAAAAGGTCAGGCTTGTTTTGCGGTGAAAAATGTAACCAAGATTATGCTGATACAGGGAGGCAAGTTTCAGCGCTCAGGCAGTTTGAAATCGAATGATATGTCAAACACAAGGTTAACAATTTGATGCACACCCACAGGACATAAGCCTAGTGACTAAATGTGCAAATGACCATACATGCCTAGTACAAAGTGTGACCACCCAGCCCGTGCCACCCATGCGCTCCGGCGTGTAGGGGATGAAATAAATGTATATTCGACCAACATGTGGGGCCCATGATAGTCAGCACGCCACGTCAAAGTACATAGTGGGTTAGAACCCGTTTAGACCTGAATGATACTCGAAACCAAATTCATGGGTCCAGAAATATCATTTTAAGAGTAGATGATATACCTCTTGCTAAGTTAATGGACCAGACATGGATTTTTCTCTTTTTATAAAATTAATTAAATTTAGAGAAATTTGACTTTAGAAAAAACAAATGCCTTACAAAAGAAGTAAGCTCACCGCAACTGCTCGTGCGGTTTGGCCTTCCATGTAAAAGCGGTAGTTTTCATACTTCACTGACAAGTTCAGTGATTCTTCTCATTAAGCAAATTTATTACACTACACTACACTTGCTAGTACCATCAATTCAATACATGGTGGCTACCTCTTTTCCTTCTCTCTGTAAAAAATGATGCCATCTTCCTTATTTAAACGTCAACCCAATTTTGGAACAGGAAGAGAGAATAGAGGCCAAAACGAAGCAACAAGAGTTCATCTGTATTTTCGGGTCAGCAGTCTACCACACTAAAAGGCCTTTCTGCCATTTTTGTCTTTTCTGTTTTCTTGATGCTTTCTGAGAATGCGAAGCACCGGGAAAAAGATATGCACCGCTGCACAATGACAAGGTAAGCACTAAACTTTTTTAGTCTGCTATCTCTAATTTTCTTAAAGAGAATAGACAGGAACTGTTTCATTATCTAAAAAAAATATCCACGGTGAAGCGAGATAAGGCGGAACGACCAAGTCTGACAGTATCCTTCTAGTTACTTAATACGTACTACTTATATTAGCCACGTGAGATGATTATTTTGCCGGAAACATACCACCTGCCAAAGCACTACGCCGTGCCTCTGGAGAAGATTCAAAATGTCTCTACACTGGCTGCTTGGCGATGAAGGATGTGCCGGGTGACGACCATGGCGCCGCACAGATGGACAGACTTGACTTAGCAGATTCTGACCATTGGGCCACGTTCGACAGATCAACTCAACCATGGCGTCTGACCATTGTGGTTAGTATGCATGGTTTATTGTTCTATAAAAAATTGACCGAAGATTGACGCAAACATAAATGGGTGAATATTTTCTCAACCTGATTTAAGAAAAAAGGCGGTGACTAATTTTAAAACTAATTACATAAACGATGACTAATTGGACGTAATGAATCATGGCTGTATTAGGATTAGTAGATTTGTCTTACTAACCACAACTTATATAATTAGTTTTAAAATTGGTTCACATTTAATCCTTCTAATTAGCATCTAAACATACTGCTAATTTTTAATACTAAAGATCCAAATAGAATCTTAAGTAACAACATAGCGTTCTAGGTTATTTTCCCTCTCGAAAGTTTAATTTTTAGCAGTTTTACTTAGAGCGTCTCTAGTAGTGTTCAAATCGCCAGCTCTGGTGAAATTCTATTCGCTCTAGAGGAGAGAGCAACGAGTTAACACTCACTGCTCTGGGGACCGAACGGTAGTTCGGGTGGTTGAGCTCCGGTGGTGGAGCCAACCGGTTAATAACAGTCTCCGCTTGGATCAGTTCCAAGCGTCTGCCTCTCACGCGTGAAGCCACAATGGTATAGTGACGTGCCCGTCACCTACGAAATCAGAGGATTTCGGTGATATCAAGAAGGACGCGGTCTTCAGATCTGAGTGTAGTTGTAGGTTTGTTTGTACACGGGTGGTGTGTGTGTGTTGAGTGGGCGTGCGTGTGTACGAGCAGATACTACAAATTGTACCCGATGATGAGAGGCGTCAAAAAAAAACACTCACTGCTCTTGCACGTACATGTATGCATAAGACGGTCTCCGGGACAAAGTAAAGCAACCTTTTAAAAAACAAACATAATTTATTTTTAAGTTAAATGCATCGAGAGATCCATTAACTATTTAACTTGTGAGCAAGTTTCGTTAGGTCTATTAACGTAGAAAGTGGTTTTTTAATCATCAACTTGTGAACTGGTTTCAATTAGATCCATCAACTTGACAATTAGGTCTATCAACTTAGAAAGTGACTTTTTAAGTCTATAAATTTTGTATGACATATCATTTAGGTCCATATCCCTCAATGTGAATTTATTGTCTTGACATGGCCTGCTAATTTGTCTATCTAAAAAAGTTGTTGACTCTTTATTTCGTCAAACCCGTTGTGAGGAGCGAGCAAACGCCGCCTCGGCCGATGTGGGCGCATGAGCGAGCCGCTGGCGGGCACGTGGTCGCGGGGCGAAGGCCGCCACAAAGCAGGAAGCGGAAGTAGGCTACCTCGGCCGCGCCGCCGAGCACTGCCCATACGCCACAACCACGAGGATGCGCCAGTGAGCACTGCCGCTGCCAAGGCCACACAGGCGCACGAGCAAGCCGCCACGGCCCACGAGGCTGGTGGGCGTCGCGCACCTTCACGTGCTCGAGTTCACGACAAACACGAGCACCAAGGAACACCCGCCCACCCCGTGCATAGGATGGCCCGCGTGGCCATGTCGGCGTCTATTCGCGTGCCAGCGTGGCCGTGGCAGGCCGCCGCACGCGTCGTCGGGCTGCGGTGGCAACGGCGCCGCCTACATGGCCAGAGTAGGTCTGCTCGCGTGCCTGCATGCCCGTTTGGCCACGGCACAGCTTGTTCTCGCGCCCGTGTCGGTGGAGGTGGTTTCTGCTCGCATGCCCAACTGCTTCAGATAGATAAGTCAACAGGCTATGCTAGCATAAGAAAACCCACGTAGAGAGATATGGACCTAAGTGATATGGTATACAAAGTTTATAGGTCCAAAAAAACACTTTCTAAGTTAATAGATCTAACTGAAACTCCTCACAAATTAATGGACCTAAAAAGCCACTTTCTAAGTTGATGATCTTAACTGAAACTTGCTTATAAATTAATAGACCCCTAGTACATTTAACTCTTTATTTTTCTTCTCTCACTCTCGTTAAACTCAAGTTCAGTTCAGCCTTACGCCGCTGCCAGAAGCTTATCAATACACTACCAGCTCGACCATTATATATATGAGCTTTTTTACTTTGTCTGAAAAGGCATTGGGAAACATTTTTTGTGAGTATGATTGGTGGGTCAGAACGAGGTGAAGTATGGAGAAGCGTTTAAGGAGGGGTGTTTACTCTATCTATGGTCGGTGGGCCATATACAACAAAACGCCTCCCAACGCCTCTAGAATTGAGATGATTAGGGAGGGGTGGTAATTACATTTTTGAAATTCTTTTACATAATTAAGGGCAAAATAGTAAATCTATAATTGTAACGTTGGGAAGGCACTCACGTCCTCTGTGCGTGCAGGCAATTCTTCTTGGCATTCATCTTTTTCTATTAGGACAAACATAAATCTCTCCTGAGCCTACCTATGTCCCGCTCAATGAAATCCTGAGCCACTTCGGTGCGGAGGGTATTGGCCGGGGGCAGGAGTGGGGGCGGCAATTACAATATTGGCACTGTAACAGTTTCTCTCCCTTCATATCATCTTTATATATAATATTAGAAACCACCCAAACGTTGTGACACAGGAAAGAATGCAGATGAGATGAGCGGAGACCAAAGAGTTGAGCCTGAGAAACACACAACACAGAGAGCATGCGCGTACAGTTCATTTACTGAAACAAGAATGGGAGGTATTGGGGAAATGGTTCCCAGGTTCAACCTGAAATCGGACTGCACGCAGACTGTCTCAATGCTGAGCAATCCATCAGTGGACAGATCAGAGATCGGGTTGGCCATAGAGGAGGCAAATGGGCTCGCTCGTCTGTTGAGCGAGTGGAAGCTATCAAAAGAAATGATTTAGCTAGTTTAGCTAGACGTAATAAACACTCAGCGGCTTAGCTGTGACAAAGCACCTGCGTGTGCTTGGGACCTCCACAACGCTGATTGTAAATCGCTTGTGTCTAGTTAGCAAAGCTGTCTCTTTGCTCGAAAAAAAGTGTAAGTAAGATTACGCTGATACAGGAAGGCAAGTTTCAGTGCTCAGGCAGTTTGAAATCCGATGATACGGACACAAGGTTAGTCACTACAAACTGAAGTACATGAAGTAGACAATCACCCGTAGGACAAGTGACCAATGTGTAAATTTTTTCTCTCTCTCTCTCTCTCTCTCTCTCTTTTTTTTTTTTGCGAAGATCCGACTCAGACATAAATGACCATACATGCCTAGTACAAAGTGTGACGACAATAGATTCTCCCATAATATTATGCAGGTCTATTTGGTCAAAAAATAAATATTATGTAGGTCTAGTTAATAAGCAGGTTTTTCAAAAACTATTTGTCTCATGCATTTTTCTTCCTGGCAACTTAAATTACCAGCATTTTTGAGATATACTAGTATTCTCCTTAGAGGTGGCTGAACTGGGAACCTCTATCTATAACTCCTATAATCTTAACCCTCACTAACCAATTCTCTGGCTTATGATTGGTCAAAACTTCAAAAGTGATGTCAGCTGACATCATCAAAAAAGTTACCTCCACTAAGGCATATTTATCTCTCATTAGCGTTTTCTTTTGAAATAGAAAAAAAGTCATAGCACCTAAACCAAGTATCATAATTAAAATCCAATTGCGCCATGGTATTCCTCGCAATAAACTCTTCAAAACAAGACTCCACACGGATATATTTCGATAATTTAAACTGTTTCTAAGCAAAAACCCGTTTGTAAGCAAAAATCTAGTAAAAACTATATATCATATGGATTACATGGTCCTCCGAAACATGCATAATTTTATGAAGGAAAACTTCTAAAATTTTGGGAGAGAGATGACCCTCAGGTATAGTAGGGGTGGGGGTTCGGGTAGATGAGATTTGGGTGATGACCAGTTCAAATAATCTATACCATGTATGTCAATGGATGCAACCTCCGCAATTGGTCTACTATATCCATATATATATATATCTACTAATTCATAGTTTCGACCATTATAAACTCCTTACATTTCTATTTTATACCCGCAGCAACGCGCGGGTATCCTACTAGTTTACTATATCTGAAAAAACTTATGAGCAGTTAAGCAACGTTGTACTGGTGCCATAACTAAAAATACATCACCTACCCATCTAGTAATTAATTAAATATGATGTCCGTCTATCCGTGAAGCTGATATATACCAACAATACAAACATCATAACTCAAAACAGAGAAAAGAAACCACAAGAAGAGCCGAGTTTGAGAGCAATGAGTTGAGAACATGGAAAAGCAAAAGAGACAGCAGCATGCGCTTTCTTGTACAAAAAGAGGCCGCCGCAACAGTATTTATTTAGCATTTAAGGGTGGGAGGCATTAGGAAAATGGTTCTTTGCTCTCGAGAGATTTATCGTGCCGGCAGCAATACGGAATGTGATGGCATGATCTTGGCTCAAAGCCGGAGAGTATTTGAACGGAGGCAACAATGGTGAAAATGGTTATTTGTTGAGAAAATTCCATGTGTGCCACTGAATAATTCAACAATGCCGGTGCCGTGGAGCATTTAGTATCGTTGTTTTTTTGTTTTTTTTTCTCGAACACGACTTCACGTGTCATTTTCATTAAGAAGAAGGGGGGCCAAAAGCACGCCAAATACAACACGACGCGACAACGAAAAAACCACCGAGGCGGTGGCTGAAACACACACAACGAAAACAAAAGAAAGGGAGGAGCAACCCTCGACCACACTAAGCAAATTCGCCACAACTTCAAAGACGGGAGGTGTAAGGCGTGAAGGGATCGGTCGCCATAGCCCACGCATCTTCCACGAGGCGTCACACTCTCGGCGACGCCCGCCCGAGGTGGAGCCAATCGGGACGTCGGTGACCGAGGGCGGCCAACCCACAACGACGGCGACAACGGTGGTAACACCGTCAACCATGCTGGAGGGACGAAAGCGACAACAAAACTGAAGCACGCACGGGGCTAGCACGGGACAAACGACAGCGGTGGGCAGACGCGACGTCGGAGGGTGGAGCGCGGGGATGCATCAGCGGAGCCTTCAGGAAGGGAATGACGCCCATGGGCGCCAACTTCGTTGAGAGCGCACCCCCAGGGAACTTTCGTTCCAAATGCTCCTCCGGCAGCAGGAGTCGACACGCTGCGGTAGGGACGACGCCTTCAGGAAGGGGATGACGCTGGCGCGCCACCGTCGTCAATCCCAGGCGCGAAGGCCGGGAGGGGGTTTTCACCCGCGCAAGCGTGGACTGCTGCTGGACGAGTGACGCCGCAGGACCCGGATCGTCGTGGTGATCGCCGCCGAGGTCAACACGATGCCAGAACCGTGATGGGGCAAAAAAAACAACGATCTCAACGATCTCACGAACAACAACTGAGATCGTTGTTTTTTTGTGTTACCTTGTTTATATTATTAGTGGGCTGTTGTGGATAGTCGTGAGTGCTTCCGTGTTTTTTTGGGGGGGTGGTGGGAGTCTGTTTATTAATTTGTTTTGAGACCTGTTTTTTTAAAAAAAATTGGACAAATTCTATTGTTCTTGATTGAAAGACAGACTTTCTGCCATTACGTTTAAAAAAAACAACACCAGTCAAGCTATCGGAAAATAGATTGGGACATGAGAGCATCGAAATCCTTTTTAGTTTCTATGAGTGCCACTGCCATTCAGGTTTCCTGGCCGTCAACCCAGCTTGGAGTTCATTTATAAACCTTTCCTGTTCAAATTACTTGGTAACGTGGAGGCCGACCGGTTCATCTCGTGTTGGTCCCGTGGAGAAAAAAAAAAATCCCCCCGCCTCGGGCGAGTGAGGGCGGCAGTTACAGCGTCGGTTCCCAGGCAGTGCGCCAGCAGATCCAATGGGTCCAGCGCGAGGGGCGGCTGCCCCACCCGACACATGTGTCCATGAAACCAGCGCGAGGATCAGCTACCAGGCGCACCGCGAGGACGATGGGCGGTGGCGAGACGACCTGTCCACTGCGAGCCCGGCCTGCACGGTGGAGCAGGAGTGCGCGCGACCAGGGCCAAGACGGCGAGCGCAGGTTGACGCGCGGCCAAGGCTAGCAGGCGGAGCAAGCAGTGGCCACACCGCCACACTACAGAGGGCTGGCGCATGGCCGATGCAAAGCGTGCTGGGGAAGCCGGCCAGGGGCGGCGGCGGCGTGTGAGGCCTGCGGACCGCTGGTGCTGGCGGCTGCGAGGCGCGGTCGGACGCTTCCGACGCGACGAGGCTGCTGGCCAGGCCTGCTGGCGAGCACGGTCGGGACCAGCGAGCACGCCAGGAGTAGGTAGCCGGTGTTGTCGGTGTGGTTCGCAGGCGAGTGAGTGTCGCGGGCTCGCGGCGAACTCGCCATCTTTGATCTTGCTTGCAGCTGGCGGCTGCACATCGAAGGAAGCCAGAAAGGGCATAAATGTCTTTTTTTACGCCGAGATGACTGCTGTTTCACCACCTATACTAGATGGTAGTGGCACTCAAAGAATGTAGAAATAAATTCGATGGCACCCATATCCAAACCAATTTTGCAGTAGCTTTGTCGGTATTGTTGAATCATTCATTGCCACACATGGAATTTTCTTTTTATTTGTTCATATCTAAGCATAAGGACTGTTCTTTCATCTGTTCATTTGGACTTATAAGTCGGTTGATAAACTTGAATGACTGGTTTTTTATGAGAGAAAAACACTACTATATCTGGTCGGCTGAAACGTTTGATAAGCTAAAGCATAGGACGTGGCACTGCAACTTTGCCAACTGATGTAGCACTAGAAGAGAATAGTAAAAGAAATTTGAATGCACTAACTAAAAAGGTTAAGTGGTCGTATGACAATAAAGACCGAAGAATTTTCGAAAAACATGTGAGACTGATGACGACCCAAGCACCAATGATTCGTTGTTCAGCCCTCTCTCTCCTTCATATTTTTCAGCTCTCTCTCTAAACTATTATAAACCATTAGACCTTGATATATAACATGAGGTACCAATTCATCTTAAAAAACAAGTTGCTAGTGGTAACCAACTTTTTTTATAGTGGTAACCAACTTTTTTTATCACTTTATTTTGGTTTTTGAACAGTATATTCTTGCTTCAAACAACTTGACTGTTGTAAATGCTTGTTAACTAGTGGTTGAAGTGTTTTAAATAAAAGGCTATAAAATTTAACGGAGAACTCTCCCTAGCCATTATAGTCTGTTAAATTTAGTACTCCCTTAGTTTTAAATCATAAGTCGTTTTAATTTTTTTATATTTCTATTTTGTAACTTGTAATTTAGAACGAAGAGAGTACAATATTGTTATGGTGGCACTTGGCTTTAGCTTGCCGCTATGGCTTTCCCATATCAAACTTTTATGCCTGTTATGCCCCCTTTGCATCCAACGTGTGGACACGGGTGTCAGCGTGGGAGAATCTCCCTCTACTTTAACACATCAATGCAATCAATTACCACACGATCGCAGGCTGATGAGAACTGTGGGAAACTGTAAAGACAATACCAAAATAGGAAAAGCGAAAATTCAATGGGATAAGCATCCATGTAATGTGGAATTTGTGGAAAGAGAAAAACCAATGGATCTTTCAAAATAGATGCTCCACGCCTTTAATAGCCGTGCTACAAGCAAAAGAAGATATTGAACAATGGCGTCATGCTTTAGAAACTTGTGTTGAGTTTTTCTTGCTTATCCTTGGCTGAGGTAGTTCAGTACATAGCTGCAGCTTCTTTGCCACTGTGACCAGACTATGTTTTTCTATTTATGTTCTTACTTGAATGCAAAGCAGAGCTCCTGCCATTGTCTTTTAGAAAACAAAATAGGTTATACGAACCAGTATAATCCTCATTGTCTCATGTGTTACCCAAGGAAACTCCATACATGACACAAAAATTTTACTGCCAGTGGTATGAAATATTGATGTTACCATTTTGAGATCTTTTTATATAAGCAGGCACTGATCTTCCATATTCGAATTCAATGTGCCTCACAATCCTCAATAATGTATGCAAAAGACATGACACAGTCAAATAAATATGGTTAATACCGATGAGTAAATATGACAGCATGCACTCACCCCTGCTGCCATCCCTGTTCAATACATGTACCTGACTCCTCTCCCTTGACCGTACCTTTTCGTTTGTTGAATCGGCTTTCTTATATATTTGTTCAAATGGTGAAAAGGAAGGAATAAGATGAAAAGGAAGGGGAAAATGGGACAAATGTCAAACCACAAGAAATCTTTTTGTGTTCCTGTGAGAGAGTAGAGAGTGTCTCTCCATTTTGATCCCCGCCATTTCATGTACCATACAGGCTCTATGCATTTTGAGAATGGGATGCATGGGGAAAAAGGAATACCAAAGGCTCTCGCTCAGTGGGCAAGCAGCAATTGCATGAATCACGATCTTCCTCATGTAAAATTAGTGCTACATTAGCTTCAGACAAGCATGACTGAAGTATGACAGCCGAGCGTCCCAAATACAGTATCTTGCTTTGTCTATAGTTACTTACACAATATTCTTTTCAGGGACAACTGATGGCGTGATGACACTAGTAGTATCCCATCCACTATCGAAGGCAGCTAAAATGCTTTGCACCGAAGGATGTCTACTCCTAGAAGTGCTTTGCGCCGAAGCATCCGTGCCGGCGCAGCGGATAGGTACAGTGGCCAGGTTCTCAGAAGCTTTCAGATAGCCGCTGTCAAGCTCAAAGCGTGAGGGCTGTCAAGCTCAAAGCGTGGCGAGCTGTTTCCTGATCATGCTGGGCGGGATGGGAAGACAGCAGTATCTGAGTGACTGTGCGTCTTGCATGTTGTTTGGTAGCACAATGTAGTCCACTGATGTAATCTAGCGAGTTCCTTTTGCTTGTCAAGCGTCGCGTGTGCGCCAACCGCGATGCTTATGCTACTCGCGTTAGTAGTGTGGTTACCGTTGTAACAACTTCCTCAGCTTAATGAACAACGCGTCAACGGACGTGTTCACGGGGAAAAAAAGAGGCTTTGGCCCAAAGCATATGTGACGACCGACGGGTGAAATGGCATGCGAGGAGAGTGTAAATTGGTCCTATGTGTTAGGGTAAAAAGGCAAAATCAATGCACATTTAATCCCTCATCTTATAGTGAATCATGAAGAGAACATCTACCATCAGATCAACAATGGAAATTAATAAACACATGCACAATAGACACAATGATTTACGTGGAAAACCTTCTTAAGGTAAGGAGTAAAAACCACGGGACCAACTGGTCCACTCCGAGCCAAGCTTCCACTATAATTAACAATTGGTACAAGGAATCTTCTCTAGAACATCTAGAAGATTAGCAACACATTCATCAATTCTTATGCTTACCCTAGAACGGTAGAAGCCATATCGATCTCTGGCTTTTGGCTTGCTACAGGGAGGCCTCGTTTAGATTGCGAAATTTTTTTAACTTTGCAACTGTAGCACGTTTCGTTTGTATGTGGCAAATATTGTCCAATCATGGACCAACTAGACTCACAAGATTCGTCTCATGACGCACAACTAAACTATGTAATTAGTTTTTTTTGCTTACATTTAATGCTCCATGCATGTGGATTAAAACTTGATATGATACAGAGAAAGTGAAAAAAATCTGGAATAGCTGACACGTTCAGTAACTCTTGTCATTTAAGCAATTTTACACCACTCTTGCTAGTACCATCAATTCAACACATTGCACATGGTGGCATGCCTCTTTTCCTTCTCTATTTAAAAATTGATGATGCCATATCTTCCTTATTTAAACGACAACCAACTGTGAAATAGGAAGAGAGAACAGATGACAAAACGCAGAGCTCATCTGCATTTTCGGGTCAGCGGTCTGCCACACTAAAAAAAAGGCCTTCGTGCCATTTTCGTATTCTCTGTTTTCTTGATGTTTTGTGAGAATGGGAAGCACCGGGAAAAAGATATGCACCGATTCACAATGACCAGGTAAGCACTAAACTAAACTTTTTGATTCTGCTACATCTGATTTTCATAAAGAGAAAGGGACTGTTTTCATTATTCATTATCTAAAATGAAGTATCCACGGTGAAGCGAGATAAGGCAGAACCATGCCTGGTAGTGTCCTTATTATCTGCCTAGTTACTTAAACATTCTTCTTCTTTTTTACTATACTACTTAGCCATGTGAGACGGGTGTTGCTGTAAACGTATCTTCCGAAGCACCACTCCCTGCATCTGAAGAAGTGCCAAAATGTCTCTGCATTCGCTGCTTGGTGCTAAAGGATGTGCCTAGTTAGATGATGTCGGAGTGAGATTGTGTCAGTACCACTGAAGCTACGAAAGATATGGATGCCGAAGCAACAACTGAAGACGTGGTCACTGTAACCCTACCGGAACGCCAAGAGACGGAACAGCTGCAGCCCAGGAGAAGCCTGCGGGAGAGGCGCGTCAACACTACTCTCATGAATGGCCACAGTGGGCCTGAGTCTTAGCTGTAAGCCTGTAAAGAGAGCAGCTGCGTCTGCTGATGAACTATCAGCAAGGTCAATTGTATTAAACCAAGAGAGTCGTGAGGAGGAGGGTAGCAAACTAACAGAAAACCAAACTCTGGGAGGTCCTCCGAGATCCTTGCTTCCCTGCTTCTGCTCTGTTCTTCCCATCTATATCCTGTTTTGCTTTTCTCGACTCCGCAACCACGGCGCCGCACAGACGGACAGACTTGCAAGCAGATTCAGACCAATGTCCACTGGGTCCTTGGCCAGGTTCCACAGAACAAGTCGATCAGTAGCAGCAGCAGCACCCACAACTTCCTTTCCATGATGTTGGATTTTAATTAGGCTTGATCTACTTGAAATTTAATTAAAAATAAATAAATGACAATGGCCAATAATTAATACTAGGTGCATATGGTTTATTGTTCCGCCATAATGAAACATAATTCAGAATAACCACTGCATTTGTGTATAAATTATTCATGTCTTCCATTATGAAAAATTAATTTAAAATAATCTCCTAAATTTGCATCAAAACTACCCACCTTTGTCATTATAAAACATAATTCAAAATAACCCCTAACATTACATCTAAAGTATCTAGCTTTGTCATTATGCGATAAATAAAAGGGATTTAAGCGTTTCTACCTCTATTTTGAAGCGGAATGGTGATTTTATAGTCGATCATTATAAGACTTAAGTATTAAAATTCTTTTGTGGCTAGCATTGTTACCCCCATCCAATATGTCACTTGAAGCTTTATATCTTATCTTAAGCGATATGCTGCACATTTTAAATGATGATTTATACTATTGTAATATTGTATGATATTTAAGAATATAGTTTACAATCTAAAAATTCTTAATTTTAAATGGTGGAAAGGAGAGTTAATGTAAGAATAATAAGCACATGAGTTTTAACTTAACTTGAGAAGGAAAAATATGTAGCAATAAAAATAAAATTTAAAGAAATCAAAATTTAGACTCATGACTTGGTAAGATATGCAACAAGAGTCACCATAACTGATGGTAAGGTTTCAAATTAATTGTATATTATAAATATATAGAGGTGACATGCAAAGAAAATATGAATATGTATAAAAATATATACATTAGTCACTAAAAATAGTAAAAAATAAGTTTAAAATAACTATATATATATATATATATATATATATATATATATATATATATATATATATATATATATATATTGAAGAGGATAATTATGTCTATTGTTTTAGAAAATAAACAAAGAGAAAACATACAAGTAATTCTTTTTTTAGTCCGATGTATAAAACAATAACTAATATTTATATCTCTAAATTATAGCCCATGCGGGAGCACGGGTTGATGGATTAGTATGGTTAATAGCGAGGAGTAAATATGACAACATGCACTCACCCCTTTTCTGATGCCATCCCCATTCAATAGATGTGTACCTGGCTCTTCACCCTTCACCTTTTCATATGTTGACACAATCTTCCTTATATATTGGTCAAATGGTGAAAAAGGGTAGGGACAAGTGGGGACAAATGCCAAGCCACAAGAGTTCCTTTTGTGTTCCTGTAGGAGAACAGCTTCGATGAGAGCTTTGCCTCATTTTGATCCCCACCACTTCCTGTATCATATCATACATGTTGTATGCATTTTGAGAATGGGAAGCATGGGGAAAAGAGTATACCAAAAGCCTCATTAAGTGGTTAAGCAGCAAATTGCCTGAATCACAATTCACGTTCTTGCCTGAATGACCATATGTTAGCTTCAGACTGACTGAAGTAACAAATGACAGCTGAGTGTCCCAACTATCATGTTTTGTCAAGTTACTCACACATTCTTCTTTCCACAGAGAAGTGGGAACATTCGCGCCACTTTCTTTCCGGTGACAACTGGGAACATTTCATGCCACTTTTAGTTTTGTATACACTATTCAAGGCAGGTAAAAATGGCGGTTCTTCTCCTCAAAGTGTTTTACGCCTAAGGATCTGATGCCCGAAGAATGTTCCTTGGTGCTATGCTCGATCATCAGATAACCGCACGACGTCCTCTTTGAAACACATGAATGCAAAAATATAGGAATAGAAAAAATAGAAATTCTACATGAGTGCAATTAAAAATCAGATGATTGAAAAACATAGAGAAACTATATATACAATGTGGGTGTTTGGATTGGGATAGGAAATTCACAGTCATAGAAATTTTAGGAAGTGTAAGGATCCACAAAATGCTGGTTTAGTAACTATTCGATGCGGTAATGTGTTGTTAGGTTGTAAACAAAAAACATCACAGTATTTTTTTTTGAGAACTGCTCTGGTACACCTCTTTTAATTTATGGCATGAATCTTAAAGCAATGTAACACCCCCGGTGTTACGTTAACCTAAACCTGCCATGTCATCATCATCATTGCATGAGCATTCATGATTAGAAAACCTTAATTAAAAAGATTAAAATGAGTTTATTTAATTCTAGGGTTTTGGTTGAGCTCTTTCATATCGTATGTGTATGTGTATATCATTTAAATTCCATCCACATGTTTGATTTGGGTTTATAAAAGTTATCAACTAAAAGCAATCTTGATGTTTGCAAGTGCTTGGCTAACCCTAACTCACACCCCAAAGATGTTTTACAAGTCAAGTGAGGTGCAAGGAAGAACCAAATTTGAAATTTGAGTTCAAGATCCTAAACCCTAGCTTGATGGCTAAGTGTAGGGATTTGAATCTCACTTTCAATTTTGGTGAGCTAACCATAATTAATTTTCTAAATAAAAGTTGCTAACCATTGGCACCATTTCAAAGTATAAAGTTTGTACTTTGAAAGAGTGCCATTGGTTGAGTTTGAAAAGTGCCACAACATCATTAATTAATTGCCCAAAGTTTCAATTTGAAAATCTTTTCAAAAAGGGTGAATTTCAAAGTGTTTTTGCCCCCTTTACAATTTCACCTCAAAATATTCAAAATTTGGGAAAACTTCAAAAATACAGTTTGTGCATCTCTTTGAGCTCTACAACTTTGGTATATAAAGTTTTTCAAGTTTTTGAATATAATTTGAAGTAATTTCAAAAGTTGTTTGAATTGCCAAATGCCCCATTTTGAGTTTTAAACTCTAATTCAAAAATTATTTGGTTTCATGAAAAACTTCCTACATGAAAGTTGTAGATCATGAGAAATAGAACAACTTTTATTTTTGGATATTTTCATCTTTTATTTAAAAATTAAAAGTAATTTTGAAATCCTTAAAATTTAGTTTTTGACCTCTTTTTGAATTTGAAATGCAAATCCAAAATCCATTTGAAATCTGACAAAACTTTCTAAATGAAAGTTGTAGAGCATGAAATTTTGTGCAATCTGTATTTTGGGAATTTTTCAACTTTTATTCAAGTTTTGGGAGTAATTTGAAAAGAGGAGAGGATGAGCTGGCACGGTGCTACAGTAACAGGGGGGTGGACACCTTGCACTTGACCCATGCCGGACGGCCGCCGCCGCCGTGGCAATTCCGGCGCTTTCCCGGGTTTCACGCGCCACCGCCCACCTCAACCCCGTCGTGAAGCCTCTGGCCACCTCTACGACGTATCCTTGGCCTATAAAAACCCCCGAGCCGGCCGTCTTCGTCTCTCTTTTCTCTCACTGCTCACCGCCGGCCACCGTCGTTCCTCTGTGCAATTCACACTTCGTGCTTGATCATCGTCCAATTCATCCTGCACACAGCTCCGTCTTTCCCTTGCGCACTTGATCGAGCCACTTCTTGTCTCATAGCATCATGGGAGTAGCACGCAGGCGGCACGCCGTCGTCTTTTTTTCCGGCCGGATCGCCGCCGTGGGCACCTCGTCTTGGATAGGGTAGCCCCAGGCCGCTCGCGCTCTCCTTTATCTTGTTTCAGAATCACCTTGAACTCCTGACCAGGTTCAGCTTTTCCGTTCCTCGAGGCAAAGCTCCGACGAAGCTGGAACATCACTGAACCTCTCGGTTCACGCCGCCCCACAGTAGCCACCGCCGTCAATCATCTTTTCGCCTACCTTTAAGCTCGCGGCGTCCCTGTTTTGAAGCGGTGGTGAGCTACTAAATCGATCTAGGGTAATGGTTGCGTCTAGTTCGCGGTGGTTTGGTCGGAACACCGCTGCGCCGCCACTCGTCGTCGTGCCGAGCCGCCGCGGCCGCCGTCGTGCATGCTCCGTAGCGCGCAGTAGTCGTCCGATGGCTTGCTGAGTGCGTGTTGAGGAGAGGAACGCATTGGTGTGGTCGGTTTCGGCCGGAGGAAGCGCCCGTCGGCGGGTTCGTCGGCTTGGCGCCGCCGCCGTGCCTTGCTCGGTTCCAACAGAAAGGAGGAAGAAGGGAGGGCCGACGGGGGACGCGTTGTCGCCGAAGTCGAGAGAGAAGAGGAGGCGCTGGCCCGCAACGCCCGTCTTGGCCGAAAGCAGCCAGCGGGCCCACAGTGAGCCCACCGGGGGGAGGTGAAAATGTTTTTCTTTTTCCAAATTTAATTTCCAAGTGCAGTTTTCATCTTTTTTGTTACAAATTAATTTGGGCAACTAAAAATGTGAAAAAAAATATATATACGTGATCTGGAGTGATCGTGGTTTATCGGGGATCCACCCGACAGAACTCTTTTAGGTTATGTGGTACACAAGTATGGCTGACAGAGGTCTTAGGGACAATGTCAGGTGCTTGTGGGCCATGTAATTTAGAAGGTTCTGCCACAAGCAACCCATTATTTAATTAATTATTTTCGTAATTGTTTCTCATCTGGGTTTTGAGTTGGCCCAGCCCTTCCCATGTCTAGCCCAAACCCATCCCCATGATCCATCCGATCTATGTTTGCCACTCCTTGCCCCGATCCCTTCATTCGCAACGTTCCCCGATCTGATCTACTTCTTTCGTCCCGTCCATATCCAGTGCTGTGTGAGGAGTTGCATCAAGCATCGACTGTTGGCGCTCGATCACCGTCGCCGATGGCACCGCCACCAAGCATGGAGGTCGGCGAGGAAGGCCCGCGTGAGGAGCTCCACTATAAAGTTACTGCTGTGAAGTATCATCACTACATGGTGACTGACCGGTGAATCAAACTGGGTCATTAATGAGACTTTTCAAGCAGAATCTTTTACTGTATCTTATCATGGACGATAGGTAGTGATTACCAGCCACACATGACCAGACATTGTAGTGACTTATAAAAAAATACAAACTTCATATCGCATTTATTCTAGCTTCAACAACGTTGCAGGCCTTCACACTAATGAGAAAACAAAATTATTTCATAAATAAAATGTTACTCACAGTGGGAGTAATAACAGCAAGACAATCTCCTAGAATAAGCACTACTCGTTCAATCTCATCAGTGAGTTTGGCATAAGTGCCTAGTCATCTTGATCAATCCATGTTTGATCGAGGTTTCACTAATCAATTACTCTTCATTCATTGCAGAAACCGGCTGAAAGAGATTGTTGTGCCAATGTCATCAGTTCACCGCTTCACCGCGGACGGCCTCGTCGACCTGCAACACGTGCAGCAACTGACGCCTGATGGGGGGACAAATGGGCCAGCACCTCGGTGGATGGTGGCGCTGGCGACTGAACGCCGCTGCAGCCTTTGTGCGCACCGTTCTCATCTCGCGGGCCTTCCTTGCCGTCCTTGGTCAGTTGGTCAGCTCCATGGCTACGCCGCTAACGGCTCTGTGTCGAAGCTCTCGGTCCTCGTGTGGCGCTGGAGACGAACGCCGGGGAGAGGGGAGGAAGGGGATGGATCATTTGGGGGAATTCAGACGAGAATTAATTACGAAAATTATAAATCAAATGGTGGACTGCTTTAAGATTCGTGCCAGAAATTAAAAGGAGAGTACCGGAGCAGTTCCTTTTTATTTTTATAAATTATTAAAAAGATGAAAGTGGTCTACACATGGATCTGCAGTCCACAACACCAATCTAATCCCTTCACATGCATTTTCTTCCCCTGTGGGCTTTGGTCAATCCTTTTTCTCGAGCTGTTTAGAGCTCCAGCGGTGGCCGCAACCAGACTCTTCGGATTCCTGCTGTAGGCCGCCTGCTTGCTCCACCAGTCCACCGTGGCTTCCGTAGAAGCCGGATCTGGCCTTTGGCTTGCTAGTGGGAGTCAGCTTGCTAGAGGGAGTCGTCGGTCGTCTGTGTTTTATTCTTAAGCTTCATGTTTGTTCTTGTTCTAATTATTGGAGGATCCTTCCTATTCTTGTTTGTGTTCTTTTTTACCCGGTTCCTAGTTCCTAATTTGACAAATGGTCCTACCACAAAAGCGCATGAAAGAAAGAGGTTTGAGACATTGGAGTACATGTTTTTCCCCGGAAAATTCCTGTCGAATCGTAGGATGCCAGGAGTATTCCTTTGGATTTTCTAAAGTGCTTCCTATGAAACAAAGGCGCCTACAGTACACAGTTCTTAGGATTGCTGCAGCAGCTAATCTTGATGCTTAAAATTTTTAGCTCTTTCCACATCAGGCATTAATTGCATTTTATAATATCTTGGTGTGATTAGTTGTGGGGCATCACGATCATTTTCTCTTTGCCCTTAATCTGCCCTACTTGTAACAATACTTAAACTTATAGAGAGATTAGAGTAGATGTCAACAACTTTTTTTAATAAAAAATAAATTTAGAGAAGTTTACTTGGCTTGCCATTCCATGTAAAATGTAAACGTAGTGTAACGCTCCGCAATTTCACTACCTAGGTAAAAATGTCGGTTTAAATATTTACTAGAAAGACAGCGCGGCGTTGCCGCGCGACTTTTTTAGTGGGCCAGCCTCTTGTGGTATTGTTATTGATTTGGAGTCTCGCCGGTATAAATTGCTTTGAATTTAAATTTTTGAAGACTTTTGTTGGAAGATTTACGGGATTCAAAGTTAGGATGGATGAGATACAAATTCGATAAAAACGCATAAATGAGAGAAATTTAGAAATTATTTTAGATTTTTTGGATGATGAAGAAGGTGTGAAAAAATATTTAGGTAGGTTCAAGAGTGGTTCTAGTTTATTTAGGAATTTTCTAGAATATTTTTTAGTTAGTTTGATGAGTTGTTAGAGTCTAAATTTTTCGAATTTGACATTTTCTTGCGCTCTATATGATGTACTTCTTCTATTTTTTTAGGATTTGTTAATTTATATGTGGGATAATATTTATATGGAGTCGAACGTGTACTTTTTTCGGATAACCTTGAGGCTACCGTTGTTACCTCTTGTAGTTATTGATTTAAAGTCTCGCAAGTATAAATCTTCTATTTTTTAGGACTATTAATTTATATGTGGGATAATATTTATATGGAGTCGAACATGTATTTTTTTAGCGGATAACCTTGAGGCTACCGTTGTTACCTCTTGTAGTTATTGATTTAAAGTCTCGCAAGTATAAATTGCTTTGAATTTAATTTTTTCAAAACTTTTGTTGGAAGATTTATGAGATTCGGAGTTAGGATGTGGAGTCCAATATGTATTTTTTTTAGCGGATAATCTTGAGGCTACCGTTGTTACCTCTTGTAGTTATTGATTTGGAGTCTTGCCAATATAAATTGCTTTGAATTTAAATTTTTGAAGACTTTTGTTGGAAGATTTATGGGATTCGGAGTTAAGATGAGTGAGATATAAAAAATTTAGAAATTATTTTGGATTTTTGGATGATGAAGAAGGTGTGAAAAATATTTAGGTAGGTTCAAGAGTGGTTCTAGTTTATTTACAAATTTTCTAGAATATTTTTAAATTAGTTTGATGGATGGTTAGAGTCTAAATTTGTATGTGGGATAATATTTATGTGGAGCCAAACATGTATTTTTTTTAGCGAATAAAATTGCTCATATTATACGTCTCTATGTCTATATAATTTATGATGATTTAAGTGTTTGAGGAAAAAAAATAGTGACCATATTGTTCCTAAATTCAGTAACAAAAATCCGTGAGATATAAATTTGTTAAGATTTTTGGTGAAACATAGATCAGAGTAATTTGTAAATTGTAAGAGGTCGAAAATATTTGATTGGCTTTGGAGTGGTTTTAGTGTATTTAGGTATTTTCTCAAAATTTTCTATTGAAGGAAAATGGCTTATTTTAATCTTCTGTGTACCTTTTTTGTTGTACGCGTAGCAGTTTGCGTGTAAATAGTAAAAGACGCTGGTGAACAGTGTTTGAACAGTGCCCTGATAGCAATTTTCCTGTGATTTGAGCCGTCCGATCGAGATCCGACGGCCGAGCTTTTGCTAGCTGACGTGGCCACCTCCGCTGTCCGTGAGAAGATTCGGTATTAAGAGATTACTAGAAACACCGGCGTGGCTTTGCCGCGCCCTTCTTGGAGTGGGCCAGCCAGGGATCACCGAGAATGGCTGAAAGAAATATTGGCTGTGAAGCAAATTAAAATATACAGTCTCATCTTTTGCTGTACAATTTGCTGGAATAGATTGCTTTCTTCAATTATTTCATCCTGGTAGCAAAAGGTCCTAAAGCAACTTTGATGTCAGCCTTCAAGTTAGTGCACATATGAAGAACTGCAAACTGCATATATGTATGCTAGATGGTTAGTGCACATATGAAGAACTGCAAACTGCATATATGTATGCTAGATGGTTGAGTTTAACATAGGTTAGTAGTATTTTGTAAGAGGGGTGTAAACAATTGTCATGAAAATTTGTAAAGTGCCTGGGCTTACATATTCTGTAATGACCAATGCAAATCTTAGAATGGAGCGTAAGCTGAGAATATTTGCAGGTTTTGAAGTACATTCATAGAAGTAAACTCATTATTTGCATGGTGTATTATCTGGTTAATTAAAAAAATTGTTCGTAAGCCACATAGGATTATGCAAATCTAGGGCAAATACATATCCAAACAGATTTCGTTCGGTTGGGATTTTAGCAACCATAAGATGTCCAACATGCTGAATCGGGAAAAAAAATCTAAAATTATGACTCTTTAAATTAGGAACCGGCAACATCAATGTGCGGAAGTCATTGCTGGATTAGGCCTGTTCGGCTGCTCAGTTTTTGGCTGGTCACGGCTGGTTCTCTTTCTCTTCGTCACTGTTCAACCAGCCAATAGCAATTACTTCCAGACCAGCACCAGCCAGCGGAACGATTATTCCCTGTTGCGGACTAATTGGCATGACAAAGTAGTATATGTTTTTTTTTTTTGAGGGAAAACAAAGTAGTATATGTATGTTGTGTCAATGAGTCACCAAAATATCAAATATGGGTATATAACTGCAGTTAGCGGTACAATATGGGTCCGGCAGGGGACTGTAAGAAAAAGTAACTTATTGGCTACTGGACAACTAATATATGTGTTTTTATTTTAAAAACTATTTATGTTTTCAACAACACATACAAACAGGTGGCCCTTAATGTTTAGAGATGTAAATGAGCTTCCAGAACAGAAATGGCAAAACATGATTTTGCTCAGGTGCACAATAATAGAAAATCTTTCAGCTGTATATCTATGCCAGTTAAACTCAATGTGGCTCTGCTGTAGGACAGAACAAATCGCTAGAACAAACAAATGCAGGTGAGTGGATAATTTTATTACAATTAGGGACAAATCTTGCACGAAAGTAACAACAAAGCTTGGAGGAAAGCAAACAGCAGAAAAATCAGCAGTCACGTTTGTAAGCAACTCAAAACGTTCTGATAAACAGGGATAGTTGGCAATGGTAGGCAACATGGTGATGGGCAGTGGCGGATCTAGGAATCAAACCCTGTGGAGCCAGCTAGTAGGAGCTGTGGGGCCAAGCCATATATGCTGCTGATAGAGGTCCCTTTGCGGCGTCAAAAACGTGGGGCCGGGGAGGCCCCCAGCTTCAACGTGGATCCGCCACTGGTGATGGGCTGCCAATCATAATCATAACCCCTGCCATAGGAAGGTACATAATTTCCTTGAAATGAAATAAGACGCATCAGTATGATACAATCAACATTTCGCCCTTCTTGGAGTGGGCCAGCCAGGGATCACCGAGAATGGCTGAAAGAAATATTGGCTGTGAAGCAAATTAAAATATGCAGTCTCATCTTTTGCTCTATAATTTGCAGGAATAGAATCAATGTTAAGTGAGATTTATAGAGCATGGACCTACATAGAGAGAAAGAGAGCTGCTGGAGTGGGGAACATGTACCTCCTCCTCATCGCTTGATTAGATGTAGCAGCCATAAGACAGTAATTTACCTGACCATCATTAGTGAGAAATGTGTAGACACAGACATCAGCAAAATTCAGTAGCTCTACGCGCAGGCAACTGTCATCCGCAGGGGCAACCTGTGGAAATAATCCCATGAAATGAAAATGAACAAAAATGTTGAAGGTACAATGCTTGACTAACAAATACTAAGGAGCAACTGCAAGGACATTTAATAAATGAAGCTAACATGGACCTGCATCTCAAATTCCCAAATGTGTATCAAATTTACCAAACTTTGAAGCTCTGGATCTTTTAGGGGGCGTTTGGATAGAGGGGATAGGGATTGAGATAGGGAAAGGAAAATAGATGAACGGCTAGGATTAAATGAGATGTAAAAAATGAGTGGATAAGATTCAATGATACCCTTTGGAGAGTGGGGATATCCGTATCCCTATCCCTATCCCGGCGTATCCAAACGCACCCTTAAACTATTGAGAATTCGATCTGTGCTATTGAACCAAACAGGTAGAGTCTTATACGAAAAATAAGTTTGATTAAGTTCAATTGAGATGCTTACACGCAAAACTGAGAGAAATTAGGGAAAGAACAGAGCTGGCCGGGACTGCTGCCCACTGGGACTATTAGTACACGAACACGTTGGTTCAGTTCACCGATGACTCAAGTGCTCGCCGGGACTGCTGCTGCTCGCGGCCTCCTGCTCGCACGCGCCCGTGAGGCCGCGCGGCGGAGCTGTTCGCCGGCGCCAGCGAGGCTGCGTGGTGGAGCTGCTCGCTGGAGAAGGACAGCCACGCCGGGGAGCAGCCGCGCCGGGTCCACCTCGCCTTCGGGCCGGTGGCCGAGGGCGCCTCGCGCTGCCATGGCCGGTGGCCAGGGCCACGAATCGCCACGCTGGGACTGCCGGGGAGCAGCAGCGCCGGGCCCACCTCGCCTCTGTGCCGGTGGCCGAGGGCGCCTCGCGCTGCCATGGTCGGTGGCCAGGGCCACAAGCTGGCACGCTGGGAGGTAGGTCCGCCCCGTCATGGCTGGGGGCCTCAGCCACTGCGCGGCCGTGCCAGGAGGCTGGTATGCCCCGCCATGGTCGAGGTTCGGTGCCAGTTCGCCGCACTGCGTTCGTGCCGGGCCCTTCGCTCCGTCGCCGTGGGAGAGGGAGGGAAGTTTCGCGAGAGAGAGAGAGAGAGAGAGAGAGAGAGAGAGAGAGCAAGCAAAGCGGCGGTGGCGCTGTGGCGGTAGCTCCGGCCCGGGCTGGCTGGGCGCCCTCGCCGCCGCGCCGGGAGTCGCGCTCGCGCGGTGGGTGGGGTGGGGTTGTTGTGGCCTCCACCGTATCCGAGGAAGGGCCGCGCGTGCCTCCGGCGGCGGTTTCTGTATCGGGCGGATCAGTGCTCTCGCGACAGCTTGGGAACGGACCGGCGAGAGACCCCGATTCACCTGAACCATCTAGCATCTTCGTTGGATCGGACGGCCCAATCTGATAGCCTGACATGTGGCAATATAATAAGCTAGGAGTCATGGTGCTGATTTCGTTCTTGTAAAGGGTGTGTTCCGCTGGTCGCTGCGGCGGCTGCTGCTCCAGCCGTAGCTGGTGTTCCCTCTCAGCGAAGCACTGCAGCAGCAGCCAGTCCGGCTGGTTCTCCAGCCATCGGAACACACCCAAAGATCTGATAAAGTGATATTGAATAATGACCCTGAACCGGCATTTTTATCTAGGCAGTGAAAATGTAGGACATTACACGTAGTAACTTTCGTACTTTACTGACAAGTTCAATAACTCATCTCATTAAGCAATTTTATTACACCAGCCTAGCTAGTACCATACCTCTTTTCCTTCTCTTTAAAAATTGATGCCATCTTCCTTATTTAAACGCGTTCAACCAAGTTTTGAAACTGGAAGAGAGAATAGAGGACAAAATGCAAGCAACAAGAGTTCATCTGTATTTTTGGGTCAGTGGTCTGCCACACTAAAAAGCCTTCGTGCCATTGTTAGAATGCGAAGCTCCAGGAAAAAGATATGCACCTCATAAGACTTGCAGGGTAAGCACTAAACATTTTGATTTTGCTACCTCTAATTTTCTTAGAGAAAATAGACAGCGAAGTGATATCCCTATTATCTGCCTAGTTACTTATACATTCTTCCTTTTTACTAGCGATGTGAGACGGGTATTGCCGTAAACATATCTTCCGAAGCACCACCTCATCATGCTTACAAACTAGAGCCAAAATATTTCTGCAATCTGCATTCGCTGCTTGGCGCTGAGCGATGTGCAGGTTGACGACACCTCGAGTGAGATTGCTTTCCTCGACTCAGCAGCCACATCGCCGCAAACATAAACAGACTTGCAAGCAGATTCAGAGCTTCAGACCCGGCTGCTTTCGACAGATCAAATAAACTGGATTGGCGTTGTGGATAAATATTTTGTGAACCTGCTGTACAATTCAAAAAGGTGGAAGGTGAGCCGTGCACACGCTAAGCTGTGCTGTGTCGTGCCCAAATAAACATGATTCGGTGCAAAATTAGATCATGGATAGTTATGGTCATGTGGTTACAGTCTAGGAGGAGAGTGTCATGAAAGCCATGTAAACATAAAGAAGAGACGTTCGTTGAGCAGTTTTATGGGCCTCTTATTCGGGTTCGGAGTTGAAATGTGACACAATTTTTTTTCTTTTTCAAAGTAACAGTATAAAAGCGTGTGTCCATAAACACGCATGTCTCACTTCTATGATCACATACACGCAACTATCCTTGTGAGCACCTCTAAATAAAAAAGACTGAGCCGATAGATTTTGAAATTAACAAAGTCACCACAAGCATCTCATTATCGATAAACACATCATTTACCACTAAAATAATAGCATTGTTAAATCCTAAAATAATTCTAAAAAATATAAGCACTTGTGTCATATCAGGAACTTAAACCTCCATGGGCATGGCTTTTGTACATAATGATATCCATGGCCCTCTCAGGTCGGCCACCACTTCTTGAACCATGCATAGAGCCCCTCCCACAAATTTGCATCAATTGAAGCTTGGAAGAAGAGGCTAAGGAGAGAATATTATGAGATAAGCCGCTCCTGGCTTACGGTGGCGGAGCTAGGATTGTAGCCTAGGGTATGCCGCATCAAAATCTTCGTATGTTTGGCCTCTTAATTAAGCATGACATCTAAAAATCCCAAATCAAGCAACCATAAAAAATCACCTAAAATCACCATTCGCCCAAAAAATCACACAAAACACCAATCACAAAAAAAAAATGATGGGCCGAGCAGCGCCGTCGCCGAGGCTGATTATGGGGAGGTGAGCGTGACGTACTGTACTATGCTCTGCTGTGCTTGGTGTCGGCCTGTTGGGCTGAATGTCTAAGGCCTATTTACCTTAGTGCCTAACTAACGTGATGATGGGCCTGGCCCATAGCAAATGTGCAGTGCGCCATCTCCACTACCCCAGGCCCCAGAGCTGTCTTCAACCTCCGTCTCTGCCCTGCGTGGCTCCGTGCGGCCGCTCCGGGCTCCAGCTTCAAGGACGAGGTCAGGCCGCAGGGGAGCTTCGCTTGCACTAGCTAGCCTAGGGTATGCCGCACCATACCCGTGCCACCCGCTGGCTCCGCCCATGCTGGCTTATTTTTCTAGATTCGCCACCGACTATGATTGATTATGTTGAGTAGGGTAGAAAGATCTTATACAAGAATGTGCTCCACCCTTTCCAAATTATTAGATATTGTATTGTTTTTCTAGATATAATGCTTTAACTATGTACTTAGATATAATATATATTTAGATGTATAATGAAAAATATATTTTTAAAAATATATAACATCTTGTGATTTAGAATCGAGTAAGTAGTATAGTATCATTTGCATCATTGCATGGTTGGTATGAACATCTCACCGGTCAAGGTCCGACAAAGAACTATACTCAAACTTCTTTGTCGGAACTATACTCAAATTCTTGTAAAAAAAAAAGAACTATACTCAAACTCAAACAACACGATGCATGGTTCTAGAGGGTCTTCTAGAACTTAAGGATGCCTTCAGTCTGTCTGAGTAGTGTGTACTGGGGTTGTGACCTTCTTGTAGTACTATTTCTTTAGGACCTTGGGCCATAGTATATGAGAGTTGCATTTGGGCCCTTTTGGCATATACGGGAGCTCCAAATAGATTTGTTAGTGGCATATCATGCGTTGACAATATTTGGCAGGTCCAGCGATAGTGAGGACTTGTTGAGTAGAGCTTTTCGGTTCCTACTCTCTCGATAGAGCCTACCAAACATTTTGTATGAAAAGTTATTTTTTTAATAAAAAACAGAGAAGCTAGAACCGTTTTGGATAAACCACAATATCCGGAGAAGCCCTACCAGACGACACCCTCTTAGTCTGACGAAGGCTCAACGCGATACATGGTACAGGCGTACAGTACAGAACAAGAAATTGGTGGTAAACAAGAAATATTATTATAGACAATGCTTTTACAACATATCCATCAGATCCGTGAAACCTGCAAAATGCAAGGTTCCCATCAGTTTGAAGTTTCTTATCTACAGTTTTGATGAATATTTCTTTAGAGCATCTCCTGCCCTCTTGTGCTCCTCCGGCAACGGCAGGTTAGACAGCAGCGTGACTTTGGATTCGGAGATCTGAGGCCCCTTCTCTCCTGTGGATGGATTCATCTTCCAGAGCTTTACCTCCCAAACCTTTCAATCAATTATTTTTCAGTCTCACAAAAAAACATGGATAAAATAAATGTAAAACATAAATGTAAAACATGCAAAACAAGCACATCATATAGTTTTGCTTTTATGAACGTTGGGGATCTATCTTCTAAGTAAGTTAGGATTGTCCCATTCCAATTTTCAAAGATGAACCACCTCGTTAAGAAGGGACAAAGCCATCGTATTCCTTAAATTATAAAATTATAAGACATTTTGACTTTTTTAGATAGTTTTCTATATATATATTTTGACTTTTCTAGATATATAGTTTTGCTATGTATTACTTAGATCTAGACATAGTAAAAAGTAATGTATATATGCATGAAAGTCAAAACGACTTATTGTTTGAAATGGAGCAAGTAGTTTCTTCTTTTTTTTTTTTGAAAAGGAGCAAGTAGTTTCTAATAATGATATCAAGACTCTAGATATTATTGTCGATGGCAATTAGAGTCAACTAAATTTATACCTTTGATAATTCTAGAAGAATTTCCTAGTCGTCCCATCAGGTCTCTAAAAGGAGTATTTAGTGGTAATAACAAGATAGAGCCAAGAGACAAACATCATCCGTAACGCAATGATTAGTTGATGGGATAAGAGGTATGTGATGATCCTATTTTTTCCATACATTTGGTTGGTAGATGATAAGAGTTAGGATGGCTCTCAAGAGAGAATATTCCCGTAACCACTACATGCGTGGAGCCTAGAAAATTTCATAATACAGCCATTTCAATAGGGACGTAAGACCGATGGTGGTGGGCTATGGTTATAAAATACGATGTTCTACCCTTCCCACCAAATGAACATGTAGATATGTGTAAGCATATGGTTCTCATGGTTTGGTTAGATTCATCCCATTCCACTAATTTAATTTCCTCATTTAGAACACGTCTGGTCCGTTACGGTCCCCATGACGCTCGGTAGTCGCCATGCCTTCTGCGTCTAAGCTTTAACACACATTTGGTTAGATGTCATATGCTGCCTATGATTGCTAGTTCATTTGTTGTGTCGTTGGCTACCTAAGGTGTGGTGAACGGAACATATAGCGCATATCAAAAATACGCTCCACATAACCTAGCTCTCAATTTATCTATTTCTAAGGATTTTAGTCGTCCATGTAGCTTATCACGGAACCCTATATATATTTTGTTAGATAATATTTTTTTTCATTAAATCATCGAAAACCCCTGACCATCATCGTCACCATGAGAATGAGGTAGGACTGGATAACCATATATGTATTTTCAATGAGTTTTATTAAGGATGTGATGGCTCCATCACAGATGTTCAAGAATATAGGATGGCTCCATCCTACTTTAGGATATCAGTCTCACTGTCATTCTCATTGTCTAAATGGATAGTTTGCGTTCTAATTATGGCATGAGTTCACATCATTTATTTAATAGAAACAGAAATAAATGTTTTAGGACGATCACATCCCATCTTGTCCTTGTACGGTTGTATCCATAAACCAATTAAGTTCACCCACCCAAGCCAGGACAGGGAAACTCAGAAACCAAATAAAACAAGCGCACGGAAGACAAACTCGTTTCAGACGGGTCCGTGCCTGCAGTTAGAAGTGGTTTGCCGCAAAGATCGATAGCTACGAAACAACCACCGCCGGCGCCGGCGGCAGTTGGAACCCGGAACCCGGCCGGCTGCCGCCATGACGTGGCCGTGGCGTCGTCCATGGCGTCACCTGAATTCCCGCGGCGCCCGCGGGGTGGTTGGTGGGTTGCGCGGCTGGGCCTTGCTTGGTGTGGAAGGGCCTGACGGACCACCGACCGGCCGACGGTCAGATCGGGATTGGTGCCTTGGTGGGTGGTGGCTCCGCGCGCAGGCCGCTGCCGGCGCCGGCAGTCCGGCTCACTACACTAGTGTGGTCACGTGCTCTAGGCAGTGGGATGGTCCGACGCATTGCCGCATTGCTACTCCGAATTGAATGGCCGCGGCTGCCATCTCGCACGCAGCGGGCACTGGTAGCCAATCAATGTCCTGGGCTACAACACGAGTATTTAGTACAAGAGGAAGGAAGACAGCGACCTTGCCATGGGCATGGTGGGGTGAACGAATTCGCATGTTCTCGGAGCCGCCCGGCTGGTTGGTGCGGCGTCCCGTCCCATGACGCACGGACGACACATCAGCTAGTCTCTGCTGCCTCTGTAGTCTGTACTGCACCGGTGCATGGGCACACCGTGTACCCAAGTCGCATCGCATTGCTGTTGGAAGGACGGAATTGTCTTTCAAATCCCTAGCTAGAGACCGTGGACAGCCGGTGAAAACGAACGGAGCCGGCCGCGGGCCGCCCAGGTCCAATCCGCCACCAGCTGAAGCGTTGACGCAGCCACCTCCTGGACTCTCGTTCCAGCCCTACGTACACATCCCTCCTTCCCTTTTTTTTAATTAAAAAAAGTTCAATCCCCCCGCTCTTTTTTTTGTTTTGATTGAAGCAATCCTTCCAAATTTCAGATCCTTTCTGTCTTCGTCATGGTTTTATTGGGGGTAGTGCGAGAATAAGCATATTTTGCTAAGACCAAAACTCCATCAAAAACATATCATATCACACCGACCTCATTTGGCGTAACTCCTTTTTAATTTGGTTATTCACTTTAGCTTATCAGCCGTTCTAAATTCTAACCGTGTTTTTAAATCAGCCGGCCTATAAATCTTGCTCAACAGTTATTAAATTTGACGAAATTCACACGATCCATTCGGTGACGAGCACCACACAATCGAAACGAACAGAGATAAAACTACTAGAGGGTGTTTGGTGCAATAACTAAAAATTACTACTAGTTTGGCATGTGCTAATAAAAGAAAGTTTTGATTGGGGGTTCAACGGCCCCAAACCGGCAAGCCCAGTTGGGTTGGGGCTGGGGGGTCGTTGACCAGTTCACCGATCGTGCGGGGAGCAGTTGCAAGCGCGTGGTCGAGATGGCCGGCGATGGTCGTAACGGGGAATAATTAATGATGCAATCATGGATCAAGGAAAGGAGAACCAAGGGCGGGCGGCGGTCGGCGGACCTGGGTGGAGCGTCCGACGTGGACGGGGACGGCCTGCGCGAGGACGGTGTCGCCGAGGGCGGCGCTGCGGAAGTGGTTGATGCTGAGATGCACGCCGGCGACGCGGCGGTACCCCGACGCCATGTGCGCGCCCATGCTCGCCAGCGCCTCCGACACCAGCGCCGACACGCCGCCGTGCAGCACCTTGAACGGCTGGAGGACCATGTTGCTAACATACATCAGCGAGGTTGGCGTGGCGATGGCAGAGGATCGGAGGAAGGGAGGAGGACTACTAGCCTGGCAGCAGACGGGAGTGACGAGGAGGCGGCCAACGAGCCGCGACGGGGAGAGCACCTCCATCTCGAACCCGAGGGCGTGCAGCGGCGCGTCGAGCTCCGCCATCATGGCCTTGGAATCCTCCGCCGCCGGCGAGGCGGCCGGCTGCTGCTGCCGGGAGGCGGTCGTGGCGTCGTCCATGGCGCAACCTGCCGCGCGCGCGCGGGGTAGTTGAGCGTGCAGGCGTAGCTAGCTGGGGAAAGTTTGTGCGCGTGGAACTGGAAGGTGGAAGAGGGAAGGGGGTCGGGGCCTTTTGCACTCTCTGTCTCAGTTCGGTATCTTTCTGACCGTGACCCACGATCAGGCGATTGGGATCGGCACTTCAGGCAGGTGGGAGTCGTTTTGCGTTGCGGTGACTTGTGATGCCACCAAATTACCAACACAGCTGCCGTCACTATCGGGTACCCCTGTTTGAATTTTTATGTGACAACTTAAACAACCAACTATTATAATTACTAGTAGAAAGGCGCGCTCCTGCGCGCCCGTCGGTGGAACGGCAAATAATTTGTCAGGTTCAATTTGTTTAGCGACTAACATAAGTACAATAATGGTCTTTAGATTGGAGGTATCGTTTGATGCCTTCTTTTTTTTTGTACTACTAAAAAACTGAGTATGAAAAGTAACACATGGTGTGCAGAAATAAGAAGATGTATGGAGAGCACTCAAATCTTTCAATACAAATACATTATACATACATAATAGTTGTTCTAGGAAAGCATCATCGGAGAATTTCAATACAAATAAACTACAGGGACACAGTAGTGGCTGCAGGAAGTCGAATGTGCAAATCAGAAAGGAATTCAGTAGTAAGCATACTTTTACAGAGCGTAACATCCTCTTAAAAAGATAAGCAATGATATTCATGATATGAGTAATCACCTTTTCTTTATGAATTCTCTTGATAAATTCCACCGTTATGTACATGATCGGGATTTTTATACTTACTAAGCATTGCTTCCTGTTCCGTGCTTCTAAAATGGAGAAGCAATAGAATTAATAAATGAATGACAACAATCAAAAAGAAATTGTCATAGGTTTTATATGATATAATTACCTTCCTTGACATCCCAAAAACCTTCAATTCCGTCGCCATGATCTTACCTGATGTAGTTCCTCAGATGGAGTAATTTAACCAAGAAAAATTAAATATCTATAAGAGACACTTCTGGTACATAATAGGTTATGTTTAAATTATGTAGAGCTATTGTTGTGGAATCTGAGAGAACACACATAATTTATTAAACAACAGCTAGGAAATATTTGAAGAAGTTTAGGCCTGTTTAGGTCAGTAGTATTAATGTCCCAATTTGGGATCTATTTTAAGGAAGTTACTTTACCAAGAATTAGATGCAATCCTCTTATAGATTGTATATGTTGCAACGATGCAAGCTCCTATTGCTCCCTTGTAATATGATTGGCTGACAGAAAACAATGCTTCATGATTCTTTTTTTTCTTCATTCCGAAATTCATGAAGTGATAGTAATAATAGGTTAACTTGGCGATAATCTCTCGGGTATGGAGCATTGCAAGCTTATCTCTCAACTTGGTTTCACCATTTAAGGTACATAGGTTTTCTCAGGTACCGTAGAATAAATATTCTGCTAACACCTATAAGGCAGACACATAAATTGGTAACAAAAATATCTTTGTTTTGTACTGCTATAACTACATTAGCTTTCGGAGGAATGGAAATGTTTTTCTGGATCCAATCCTAGAAAAAGGAATCAGAATGTGTCCCATTGATTGCATTAGCTTACACAGATCGTACAGACTTGCAGAAAAACAAACGCAAAGTGGGTGGCAGATGAGTAAAATTAAGTCCACATATTGGAAGGTCTGGCAGAGTACCTAAGGGCTGTAGGGTTAACTGACATTGCTGAAGGGACTTCGCTAGATAACTTGTGGAAAGGCTCCCCTGATTTCGTGGAGATAGTTTAACTGGAAATGTATAAAAAAGGATGTAAGTAGCATTTTTTGGTCGACTACAGCCTAAAAACATTTATGTGCAGGTGATTTCTTAGTCCACAAAGAAGGTAAATAAAAAAATGGGGACTGTGCTCACCCGTATATATCTCTGCAAGAGGCACCTGCAATTGACACATCAATTTCTCAGCGCAAAAAAAAGTTGCACAGAAATCATGAATGAGCAAGCTAAAATTGGAATATGCTAACAGGAATGGATAATGGGGATGGGGAGATTTATTGCAACAAGGCGCCAAGTGGCTTTGGGTAGGAAGGTATTGTCTGAAGTCGGAAGCAATAACATGGGAAAGAAAAAAAAAAGGAAACACAAAGCTATAACCAGAGAGAAGAGAACATACCAGGCCATTGGCCCTTGGTCTGACAGTAGTTGCGCCGCTGCAGTTCACTTGAAGCGTGTCTCCCTGAGCAGGTGCCATTTACAAAGCGCTTCACCATCAATCTGATCTCAAATCCGAAAGCCTCTAGGGCCTCTGAACATAATGGCCTGATAACTGAGATACAAACTGTCATGTTGAAAGATAGTGATGTGTGCTCACAGCACTGCAGGTGGCTGCATAATGACCTAGAACTGAAGTTTGTTTAGTAAATTTTTGTCCAAAAAAAGGATCAACAGATAACTACTAAGTATTTTGCAGATTATATAAGAATTCAGAGATATCATCATGTATAGGTTGCTAACTGGCATCATCTTTTTATCATAGGTAATGCTTACAATGGAATGATTACTGAACAAAAATGAAAATATATTGTACCTAACACGCTTCTTAGAGCCATGAAAATAGAAGAAGTAAGAAACATAGTATGTAGCAAATTTTTTTTTGGCCCAGTAGGAACATATGTAGCTGTTCAGGAGGAATTGATGGTAACTGATGCAAGTGTCACTATATGTTCAGGTTGAACACTGTTCAGCTGTTTGCTTAGATCTTGTTAGTCTGGACCCGCCCTGATACAAAAAGTAACAACAAAATTAGTACCCAATCTAAGAGCATCGATACACAGAGGCAAAAAGTATTCTGCTCGCACCATTTGCTAGCTCCAGAAATAACATAAATGCAACATGAGAAGAGAGTAAAGCATCACAAATGAAGGGCAACGATTCAGAACATAAATGCCTTGTTTTTGAGGTATTTCCCTATAACCATAAAGATAAATGCCATGTATTAGTATTTTTTAGGGGGGTTCAATTTCGTTTTTGCGGAGTAGGAAGGATATTAGTGTTTAGGAGAAAATGGCAGAACAAAACTGCTAATCATCATTCAAAAGAACAATTGGAAGGGAGGTCATACAATATATATAAGGCATAGCAGGCTTGTTTGCTGAATTTGAAAATGTGTCTTCAAACATGAAAAAATAGGAACATCTGCAACCATAACAGGGCTATTTTTACTGTCGTGTGCTGATGTTGTACATTCTTCAGCTCTTTTCGTAAGAGCTACAAAAACAATTTGATGTATGAGGCATAGGCTTATTAGCCTGCAGTTGACCTGAAAAAAAGGGACACCACAATTAGCAGGCCATCTAAGAGCGCTGACATACAGAGAACTGGGAAACTGTAAAATTTGCAAATGTGGGAGTTTCGTGGAATTTCTTTAGGATGAAAGTACAAATTCTGGAACTCCAAACATGTTTTGTACTGTGGGTGCTCGGTTGCTCGCCAATTTCACTAATCAATGTATTTTTACAAAATCAAACACACATGGCATAGATATGTCATCCACCTGATCTTATGGTCCATGCATGCTCCATTATCTCACTAAGATGGTAAGGGCTTCAAGTGGCCACATCAAGCTTCAAAATTTCTTTTACAAAATACTTCTTTGTAAAAATTAGAATAGTGATTTAGAAATCCTTATGGAAAATAAATTCCATAAAGCCATGGAATGCTCTCAGGAAGTGTGTAAAACTTCATAACACAGTTGCATGAAAATCTCTATTAAAAGGATTGAAGGCCATGTGTGTCTGCAATGCGACCAACAGAGATGAGAGGGATATTTTGCTTCACCTGGGAGATGCTAGCAAGCAAATGGAGTAGAACAGGCTGCCGCTCCAGGGGAGTCGCTCGCGACGTGGCCGGGTGGCTCGCGTCAGGCCTGCCTGTTCGGGGGCCGTCCGCTTCCCTTCCTGCACCGGCTGGGAAAGGGAGATGTATATGATAAAACCACACAGTTCCGCAAGTCTCCATGACCGCTGGGAAGAGGAGGTGCGACAGGGAGAGGTAGAGAGAGAGAGAGAGAGAGAGAGAGAGGAAGAGAGACCAAACCACACAGTACCAGACACAGCTACGGTTCAGTGAAGTTGAGGAGCAGAGGCGGACCGACGGGACGAGGCGGCGCGCTGTGGCAGACACGCCGGCGGCCACCGGCGAGGTCCGCTCGCGCTGTCCGTGGCCGGTGACGGGTGCCGCCGGGGCTCACGGGCGGCGTTGCGCCGCACCGGGGGGGGGGGGGGCGCTGTCGCGCGCCGCCAACGCCTGGCGCGGAGCGAGCAGCGCGCACCCGGCCGCTGCGACGCGAGGAGGAGAGGAGGAGGAAGAAGAGGGCGGCTGCAGCAGCCGCGGCGCCCCGGTCGCCGCCGCCGCCGCACCTGCCCGCGTCGGGAAAGAGAGAGATGGGGAGAGATGGAGAGAGAGAGAGAGAGAGAGAGAGAGAGCGACGAGGAGAGAGAGGAAGGGGCGAGAAACGGCAAGCAGCCACCGCGGGGTTCCGGCCAGTGCGCCGCAGGCGCGGAACGGCGAGGAGGCAGCGCGGCATGGCTGGCACGCCGGCGGCCACCGGCAAGGGCGCTCGCGCGGCGTCGTGGCCGGCGGCGACGTGCGCCGCCGGAGCCCACGTGCGACGCCGATCCGCAGCTCGGGGGCGATGTCGCCCACCGCCAGCATCTGACGGGCCGCCAGCGGCGTGGGATCGGCCGCCGTCACGCCAGGAGCCGAGGAGGAGGAGGACAAGGGTGGCCGCAGCAGCCACGTCCTGGTCCCAGCCGGCTTCGGGAGAGTTCGAGGGGGAAGAGAGAGGGGGGAGAAGAGGAGAGAGGAGGGGACGAGAAGCGGGCCGTAGTATATACGACTGTGCGAAGCGGAGGTGGCGTCTTAAAATCGTGGCCGTCAATGAATCGATCTCACGGTGGGAAATATTTCAGCTGACGTGGACACCGTGGCTGGCCGGGGGCTTGTGCAACTTTTATATATTGAGATGCAGGAAGAAACCACCAAGACATTTATAATTTTTTTTCTACAGCTAAACAATGATAAGATTACCTATCATCTGAACAATAATAAAAAAAGAGCACCGAACTGATGGGAAAGTAACAACTGAAAAAGACATGATTTATAATTTTTTTCAATAGAAATAACAAAATTACCTCTATCCTGAACAACATTAAAAAAGATCAGATACCTAACAGATAGGGACCTAGCAGATGGAGACATGGAGTGACAATTACACGGACAAATCATAAGATAGAATTTACAGTTTTATCTATAATCAAGCAACGACAAGCACATTGGCTAACGAATCTATTGCTAGGAACGCCATCTTGCTGCGTTGGCAACCGGCCATTGTCCTGGGCACAAGGGGAACAAAGCATCTTGCATTATTGCTAGCTGCCTGTTTGTCTACTGATCGGCACTCGGTAGTGTGACTTATCCAAACCTTTGAGCCCATGGGTCGGGGCCTTTGTACGAAGACATCAATTGGAAGAGGAACAGTATAGGGCTCACGGAGGCCTGCAAATCACTTTAGGCCTAGGTGGCGCCGTGGCGGTGCCACCAGCCCACACACAATACAGCGAGCTATCTTAACTGGGCCAATTTTACCAAGGTATAGACGCTGAGGTAGGCCCAAATTGCCACCGTCAGCACTCAGCACTAGCCGGAGCACCAGGCAGAGTAGCAAAGGCAGACTGCAGACTGCAGAGTCGCGAGACCTCGGCGCCGCGCAGCCAATTTCGAATCCTGCAACCATGGAGGGCCGGTAAAAACGGAGTGGAGCCGGCCGCCTCCCCTAGATCCGATCCACCTCCGCCTCCTGCGGCCGCGCCGCACCACCTCCTCCGTCCTCAGTCCTCACTTCCCATCCCAGGTAAACCCCCCACCCCAAATTTGAAATCCTTCCCGTTCCCCCTCCACTCCACGCTAGGGTTTCGCCATCCCCCCATTCCACGCTGCCAGCAGAACCGAACCTTGGATCGGCGCCGCAACTGCTCGCTCCGTCCATGCCGAGCCCCTAGCCTCCTGACCCCTCCATGTCCCGTTCGTTCTTCCCGACCTGCTCCTCGCAGAAAGGTGCCCGCCGCACGCCCCTGCAGCGCGATTTGGCTAGTTTGCTTGGGTTTTGGGTTGACATTTTGCTTTGATTCTTTTCGTCAGCGGAAATGGAGGAGATGAGCAAGGAGCTGGGCGACCTGCGGGCCGAGGTGGAGGCGCTCACCACCCAGCTCCGCGCCAAGTCCGACCTCGCCGACGGCCTCAAGCGCACCAGCGCGGACCAGGCCGCGCGGCTGCGGGATGCCCGGGCGGAGGCGGAGCGGAACGCGGCGGAGGCAGCGGCCAGGGCCGAGGAGGCCGCCGCCGCCGGGGATCGGTGCGGGGTGCTGGAGTCCAGGCTGGCCCAGAAGGAGCAGGCGCTGAGGCACCTCTGCGCGGCGCACGAGGCGCTCAAGGGCACGCTCCGGGAGAAGGTCGAGGGCCTCGAGGGCGACAAGAGGGGCCTCCTCGCGGCGCTCGAGGAAGCCGAGGGGAGGCGCGTGGAGCACGAGGCCGCACTGCGTGCGCGCGACGACGAGGTCGCGCGGCTTAGGGGGCTCCTGTCAGAGAAGGACAGGAGGTGCGGGGAGGCTGAGAAGAGGGCGTTGGCGCCGAGGGAGGTGGTGATGAGGGACGACATGCTGGTGAAGCTCGAGGAGGAGAAGGCCACTGTCGAGTGTAAGCTCAAGTGGAAGGCTGAGCAGTTCAGGCACCTCGAGGAGGCACTCAAGAAGGTTCAAGATGATTTCAGGGCTGCCAAGAGGGAGTGGGGCTCAGATAGATCAACCTTGGTTGATCGGATTGGCACCCTTGAAGCTGATTTGGATTCCAAGACCAGGGTTGCGGAGGATTTCCGGGCGAGGCTTGATATGTGCAGCCAGGCATTGGCCCATGAGGAAGGCCGCAGGAAGCGGGTGGAAGCAGAGATATCTGAGTTGCGCCACATGTATGGCAATGTGGTCTCTGAATATGAAGGGGCCAAATCAATGGTCGAGTCGTTGAGCTCCAAGACAGATGGGGAGATTGCATCTTTGAGAAGCTCACTGGCTGAGAAGGTTACATTACTCAAAGAAATGGGATACAGTAAGGCACATCTTGAACAAGAAAATGAGGATTTGCGGTCAAGGCTCAGGGAATATCAGGAGGCAGAGATTGGTGGTGCGGATGCTGTTGTGTCATTGAAAAGTTTGCGGGAGAAGTTCCGAGCCCTGGAGCAGACACATAGAAGTTGCACTGAGAAGCTAAGAGATAAGGAAGAAGAATGGAGAATGCAGATGGCAAAGCTTGTGAATGACTTGGATGGATGCTTATCACAGTTAGAGTCCAAAGATATTCTTATTGGGCAACTGCAGAATGAGTTGCTGGGCAGTTATAGGTCCCTTGAACTGCAAACAGTGGAGAATTGGGAAGCTGTAATAATTCTTACTGTTGCACAGGCAAAAATTCACGAGTCCTGCTCATTTATTGATACTGCTAAACTGAATATGCTGCATCATTGTGAAGAAATTGTGAAGGAAATGTCTTCTGCCAAGAAACAGTTAGAAGAACAATCTTGCATCATTGTCCAGTCTCAAGCTGAACAGAAACAACAATCTGCGGTTATAGCAAAATTGCATGCAAGGATTGAGGAGCTAGAACATATGGAACAAGAACAAAAGAAGATACAAAGGCAGCTTGATGCGTACAAAGAGATGCTGGACAACACAACAAGAGATGCTCACTGTCTAAAAAGATGAAGCTTCAAAGAAGGAAAGCACCCTGCAGGAGAAATTGAGGGAGGCATTAAGTGCTCTTGATGAAGCAAACTGTGCCTTTGCTGACAGGAAGAGTGAGCTGAGCCAGTTAGAAATCAATCTCCATCATCAAAAGCAAGCAATTGAGCATTTGGAAAAACTGAAAGTTGACATGCAAACTGAAGTCGAGAGCTATATGTGTGACAACCGTATCCTGAAAGAGATCTGGATGCTGCTCTTGCTGCCAAATTGGAAGCTGAGGAGTTGCTTAGACAAGAAAAGATGAAGTTAATATGTGCTCTCGATGAGGCAAAATATACCCTTTCTGAAAGGAACAGTGAGCTGTCCCAATTTGAGATCAATTTTCATCAGCAAAAGCAAGCACTGGAGAATTTAGAGAAGGTGAAGGTTGATATGGGAACTGAACTCAAAACATGCATGGATGAAAACTGTGTACTGAAGAGAGATTTGGATGATGCTCTTATTGCCAAAATGGAGGCTGAGGAGTGTCATAAAAAAGAAGAGGAATTATGTGGTATGATTAACGAGAAAGGAATGATGATTGATAAGCTTCAGCAATACATCACCGTGCTAGAAGAAGAAAACATGGGCCAGAAACTTGATTTGGGAAGTCTTATCAAGATGGAGTATGAGAAGTTCATTCATGAAGTGAAGAACTGGTACTCTGAAATTGCTGAGGTCTCTGATGAAAAACTCTTGGAGCTGGAAGAAAGGCTTAGACTTGTTGAGCAGAAGTTTTTATGCAGGGAGCAGGAGCTGATGAAAATGTTTGATCAAGAGGAATCAGATTGGTATACACTAATTGCAGAGAAAGAAATTGCTATTTCTGATATTCAACGAACTGTTGAATCTGTTCAGCTTGACATCAAGCACCTTCTTGAGGCTGCAGGTGCAAAGGTGGCAGAAGTTCAGCTAGAGGTGAATCAACTTTATGGTTTTGCAGAAACTCTGAATTCACTTAACATCATCCAAGAGCATCATACTGTTTTCAAGGATATGCTCATTGCCGAGTACTGAAAAGAGAACTTGACTCCCTGCAGGTGAATTTAGTGCAAGAGAAGCATCAGTCAAGAAATTTGAAGAATCTTATTGAACAGCTCAAAGCTCAGGCTGCTTCAGAAATGTCAGATAAGGCAAAGGAGCATCTGAAAGCTACAAATAAGCTGAAATCGTTGGAAGAAAGAAATGAAACGTTAGAAGAGCATTTGCGAGAGCTAAAGTCTAGAACAGATGATATGTCTAATGTTGTACTACAAGAGAGGAATCGGCTGGTCGATGAGCTGACTGGACTAACCAATACCATTGGGGAGGTAATTTATGGAGATGAAAGTATGATGTCAAATTTGAGAAGGCTCTTGCAGAAAGTTAATGAGGAGGAACCATGCAATGACAGGCGCATACCCCAGAAAAAATAATGGTAGAAGTTCTGCACCTTTGATCAGAAACAAATCAGGGCATGTCCTAGATAGAAGGTCGCCTCTGAAGGAGCAGAACTACTAGCCTTGGTAGATAGGTCAGATCGTGTAATGACATTGCTGTAACAGTTGTACTCTGTTTTCCAAGAATCCTTGACAATACCGCCTGTAGGGCTGTGCCTTTTCGTTCATTTCCCCGGTGCCATCTGTGTTATGTTATTTTAAACACAATGGCTGTGTTACCCAACATTTAATTTATGGACTGAATTTGAATAACATATAGGTTCCCAAGTGTTGAATGGCATGGAGCCTATTGCATTTGTTGCCACTAGAATGTTCTGCTCAGTGCACAGTTGGATTCTATGACTGATGAGCTTCGTTGGTTACATGCTATCATGCTGCTGTCTGCCTTGTGTTATACTACCACTCTGGCACTCTGGCTTTGACAAATTAATCTGTATTTACACAGTTCTGAGTACCTGAACGAAAAAGGGTACCATTCCTTCAGGCTGTGGCTAACAATAAATCATAAATCGTCCAAAGTATTCTTGGATGGATAATAGAGGACCTTATATTGCAAGAATTTTTACACCTTGTACACATAACGAATGATGGTGACATTATCGTCAACGTAATCTAAACCCTAATAGCAAACACTCGCTCTGTCGCCTTTGCCGCGGGCATCCAGGGAGGAGCTACTTTCTTGGACATGTAGGGCAGTGCGCACGCCGGCTGGGCTGCCGGCGCCAGCAGCGCGGGCGTGCACACGTTGCAGCGCTCGGAGGAGCTGCAGCACTGCTGGTTGCAGCGATAGTGGAAGGACGGCTGCAAGTGGGTGCCCCCCGCAAACTCCTGCGTGCGTGCTCTGGACGCGCCGCATCGCCCGCTGCTGGTGTGCGCGCACGGCGAGAGCCTGCTCGCTCTGCGCGCGCCGCATCCCCAGCGGTATGGGCGGAAGTCCGGCCGCCGATCTCCGCCGGCAGACAGCGCCGCCGCCGGAGCCAGCGTGAGGGGTCGTCGTCACGAAAACACGGAACGTCGCGGCCGGCCGCGTAGCCCGCAGGCGGTCGTACTCGTCGCGCATGTGCGCAAGCTCCTCGTCGCAGGTGACCGACACGATCACGTCCTGGACGCCCTCGTCGGCGAGGCGGTGCCTGACCGCGCGCACCTCCGCGCCGCCGGCCATCTCCGACAGCCGCGCCGCCAGGTCGTGGAAGGTCGCCGCGCGCGGCGCGACGAGGACGCGCGACTCGCCGCCGACGTACCGCAGCGCCCCGTCGGGGCCGAGGGGGAAGGAAGCGGCCGCCGTGGCTGCACATCATCCTGATGCGCGCGTCGCCGCCGGCGCAGGGCGCCTCTGCCGCAGCCATGGGGTCGTCGGTCTGGTGGTGGTGGTGGGACAGTGGAGTGGATCATGCGGGTTGTTGAATCATGGGTTTATACCATTGACGCGTGAGCGAAGATTACGCGATCGAATTCGACTCGAAGACCTGATCAAATCCGAGTCGAGGTGGACGGTAGCTGCTGGTGCCGTTCGCGGGACGAGATTCTTCGGCGGGGCTCGGAACACACTTCAGTTCACCGTCGGAATGATCTAATCCATTGAAACACCAACCACGTGCCACGTTTTATGGTAAACAAAATTCTAAAAGTTGAATTTAGACAAAACTACAAGGGCGTATATTTTTAATATAGAAAGGTGCTTATATATTCGAAATATAGAGACGTGCCTCCACGTGTACCACAATGCATAAGAACAAATTCTTGGACATTCCAAACTTTCTCCAAAGGAATTTGCCAATGACAATGGAAGGATCAGCGAGTAATCCGCAACAATACAGAAATTGCCTCTATGGGGAGGTCCTTTGGAACTACTTGTTGATTAGGAATTGATCCTTGTGGAACCCTCTTTTGCTTTATCCAGTCAAGATCGATAACGTATGCAACCGCTATGATCGAGTCGGTGTTATCGAATTCCTCTCCATCCTCGTCATCCAAGATGTATTGTTTTTGTTGCATGCATAACATTACACTCTCCATGTTCATATTCTAAAATTGATTCGGATTCACGACCCATATTCATACAAATTAGGATAAATGATTCGAATTCACGACCCATATTCATACAAATTAGGATAAGTTATGTCCAGTAATGATACAGATGTAATTAAAAAACAACTAAATTTCTTTCTCCATACTCAGAATTCTTGACGTCTAGGACATGATTGTGCTTATCAAAGAGTGATTAATGAGAAGTTAGTTTTTCATGTCGGTCCCTATTAAACAGGGTTGTGGGCAGCTCAATTAGCTAGTGGAGCAAGTTGGTAGTCATGAGCGTATAGGATGGATTCCTCGAGTCCACCAGTTTTTACTGGTTGTTTTATTTTGCAGCGGCGGGATTACCGAAGATTTTTGCTGGTTGGTTAGATGGGCTACATGGCACCTCATGGGATGGGTAATGTGTAGCAATTAATGCGGCAGCACTATTACCGAAGGAACGATTTTAGAGACAAACACGTCTATATACAGACTCACCGGGTGGTTAGATGGGCTGTATGGTGCCTCACGAGATGGGCAATGTGTAGCAATTAATGTGGCCACACTATTGCCGAATGAACGATTTTAGAGACAAACACGTCTACATACATGCTCACATGGCTACAACGTAAAGAATTATGAAAACGCAGTACACACCTAAGATGTCAAAAATTATGAGTACGGAGGGAGTACATTGCGACCCTCTAGTATGTGTGCCAGTGTAAGCGTGTTCTACATAGAGGTCTGGACTACCAAGTCAAACATGACGATTCGCGAGAAAGCACTGTCGACTATGCCAATGAATTGCGCCCGCTGGCCTTGATGGTGACTTCGAGCTCAGCCGACGTTTTGAACGGTAGAAAGGCCACTCAGCTCACTTTTCGTGCCGCGTGAGCCCGTCAGGTTCCGCTAGTAATCAGTTGACGATGTTGTCGCCAACGCCAATCGCCAAGTATAAATGCGTGCTGTCTGACTTATGGTGATCCCTGAGAAAGCAAAGTCAAACTACTATAGCCCTCATTTCTCAAGTGTCAACGACTCACTTTTCTGGTGTTCGCTTGCATTCATTGTCTAGTCAACGGCTCAACGCAGGAGTACGACAATCGAGTGGATTCTAAAACCTCTAACCTTGTTGCTTTTGAATTTGATAGTAATAATAATAGTCCGGCAGTTATAATTAAGTTCATCGCCAGCCACTTTACAAATCGACAGTAATATCAAACTAAATATTAAATACACAAATGATCTCTGAACTTATTTAAAGATACGCTAGACCTAACCTTATTAAAGAAGTATCATTTACATCTATAAACTATGAAAACACATTTCTAAATCTCTCATCTGTTAAGTGAGTAGCAGTGGTCTGTGATGCAGTCAAACCCGTCGCTGTCGCTCCGGCGATCCGCCGTAGACAAATGTCTCCCTTCCTCCTTCCACTTGCCCTTCATATTTAAACCCAACTTGCCATGCTGCCCATGCCGCCTCGGCCCCTCCCTCGTCTTCAATAAATCTACCTGCTCCCGACGCGGCGGGGCTCGGCGATGCCCGTGCCGCTAGAAGCTGTAGGCGGCGCACCCACAGGCCGCAGCAGCCACAGTGAGATGAGGAGGCCTCCAATCGCGGCGCGCGTGCGCTCGCTCTTCCTCCTCTGCCTCTGCTGCTGCTGCCTCGCCGCCTGGTCGCCGCCGGCCGTGCGCGCCCTCCCGCTTTGCACCGACGGGCGTGAGCACCTACCGCTTCCTCCGGATTCTCTCCCTCTTCTCGCGGGCGTGTTCTGAAAATTCTGACTCGCTTGTTTTTGCAGGGGCACCGGTGCCGCTGAAGAGGACGCTGGGTTTCTGCTCCGCTTACGGCGGGCGCAGCAGCAGGAGCAGCTGCTGCGACGCCGCCGCGGACGCCGCGCTGCGGAAGAGGTTCGACGCCATGAACATCTCCGACTCGGCCTGCGCTGGCGTCGTCAAGTCCCTCCTCTGCGCGGTAATCACCGACCAATTGATTTGAATTGCCTGCCCACGGTTGCCGGTTAGCGTGGCTGAATTTCTGTGTTCTGTACGTGTTGACTGCTGACTGTGACGGGGTTTCGGGATCCCCAGGTTGCACGCGCCGTGCTCGATTATTTGCCTGATGGGGGGAAACGAAAGCTAGGAGGTTAACGTGGTGGCGTGTATTGTTCTCCTTTTGTTGGTGAATACTGAATACTAGGTAGTTTTTCTTCTTAAAATAGTGCCACTAGTGTTGATCTGTCATATGAGTACTCAGTCAAATACTATTGGATCTCGGAGTGCTGGACAACTAGTTGGATCTTCATTGAGATACGGGCACGCTGTCTATGACTGCCATGCCTATGTTAATACCAAGAAGCTTGAGAAGAATATACTAAGAAACATCGATGTCCGTCCCAAAAAGGGAAAATAAAACAAAGAGCTTCATATGTTCAGGTGTCTAGTGTTTGCTCAGATAGTCTATGTTTATTCTACTTGTTCACTGCAACTAATACACAGTTGAGATGAAAGCGAATGTTTGTACTTGAAGATAAGTCTTTGGACTCTTCTGTTTTGAATCTAAAAGCTTGTCATGATGAAATGAACAAAGTCAAAGGTCTAGCAGACAGAGACAAGCCTTGTTTCTTTCTATGTACCATGACTGTTGGAAAATATGGAAAAACTTATGGTACAGAGAGAGAAAAATACTTGACAAAACCACTCTTATCTTTGGGAGTCGAGAAGTCAACCCTATGTTCATACAACATGTCAGTATGTCACTTCGTCAGTACTATCGCACTGTGACTTGTTTTTAAAGATTTATATTGCTTTATGTTTCCATTAAGTGATACTTTGATGTTCCTTTGTTTCTCTTATCTATATACTAAATGACAATTATCTCGCTGTACCTTCAGGAGTGCAATCCATTTTCGGCCGAGTTGTTCAACTCAAGCTCAAAGATTCAGATGGTTCCTCTCCTGTGCAACTATACTTCCTCAGCAAGCTCTGCTCAGTCAAAAGATTCTACACAAGACTACTGTAAACTAGTTTGGGAGACTTGCAAAAATGTGACAATAGTGAACTCTCCTTTTCAACCTCCCTTGCAAGGAAGTGCAAGACTGCCTAGTTCATCGTCAAAGCTCACCGATGTCTGGCAGTCAGAAGATGACTTCTGCACATCATTTGGTGGCTCATCTGGTGACCAGTCTCTATGTTTCAATGGAAATGCAGTTTTCTTCAACAGCACAGAACCATCACCCACACCTAAAGGGATATGCCTTGAGAGAATAGGCAATGGATCCTATCTGAACATGGCTCCGCATCCTGATGGATCCAACAGAGTTTTTTCTTGTCTAGCCAATCTGGAAAGATATGGTTGGCAACCATCCCAGAACAAGGCTCTGGGGGCACTTTTGCAATATGATGAGGCAAACCCATTTCTTGATATAACTGATGAAGTTCATCATGATTCTCAGTTTGGCCTCATGGGTATTGCATTTCATCCAAAGTTCGCTACCAATGGACGCTTCTTTGTTTCTTATAATTGTGATAGAACTCAATCGCCTAAATGTGCTGGTAGGTGTTCATGTAATTCTGATGCTAACTGTGATCCGTCGAAGCTCGGCCCTGATAATGGTGCTCAGCCTTGCCAGTACCAAGTTGTTGTTTCAGAGTATTCTGCAAAATCCTCCTCAGCTAACGTTTCTATGGTATGCTTTGTTTACCTTCACCTGTAAAAATCTTGATATTATAGTTATATTTCTCACTGTTATTTTGTTTTCTAGGCAACATCTGCCAATCCATCAGAGGTTACAAGGATTTTTACAATGGGACTGCCGTATACAGCTCACCATGGAGGACAAATATTATTTGGACCAACAGATGGATACCTTTACCTTATGATGGGGGATGGTGGAAGCGAAGGCGACCCTTTTAATTTCTCCCAAAATAAGAAATCACTTTTGGGGAAAATAATGAGGCTTGACGTTGACAGCACACAAAGTAAGTTGGCAATGATGGTTTCTTTCAGCAAAAGACGACAATGTTTTTGTTCTGGTTTGTTTCTAATATTGGTGCTCTGTTGATTTTACCTTTAGTTGTGTGCTTGTAATCTTAAGTGGTCATCTGCATATTTGTTGTTACTGTCACTGAACTTTTACAGACTCTTCAGTTAGCAGGTTTGTACAGTAGTTGTTTAGCTTATAGGTTTGGTTTAGTGTTTGTTCTTCAGCATTGCATTTGATTATGACCTACCATTAACGAAATATATACCCTAACTGTACTGTTTATACTTCATGGGCAACCATTCCATATGTTCAAAAGGAAAAGGAAAAAACAAACAAGATAGGTGTTTTCAAAAACCCTCATGTATCTCAATTTTTAATGGTCTAACACCTCCCAACTTTTATAAGTTTTCATACTCCCCACTAGCAAAGTTGACTGCTCAATATTGCTCATGATTAGCCTCCGGTATGACTCCAATTACTCCACTATTGATCATACGGTATATGATTCTCATGGACCACACAGGCATCACAAATCATCTTCTCTTTTCCTGGATCACACATAGCATCATTTTTCAAATTCTAATTCCTGAAGGGAAATTCTAGCGATCCATATCAAACTAAAAGGTGCTTGATATGGTGAAGCACCTGAAGCCATGCTCGAAGCCAAACAAGATCCATATCAAACTGTCAACAGTGTCATGGGGGAATATGAAAACTCATTAAAGATGCAGGCACTACACTGTAACAATCTTGGGAGGGGGAGAGGGGTTGAAATCCCTCCAGCCTGCAGTGTTTTTTTTGTTGCCATTTTCCCATGTTTTTAATTAACAGTGTTTTTATATGTGTTTAAAAACAGTGCCCCACTTTAGTGTTAAAAATGATGTCAACTGAATGTAAATCTGAAACACTGAATAACAAAAATTCCTCATAAATTTGATAACCAGATGTTTGGTATATACACATGGTTGTGGATTTTTTTTTCTCGAAAACGCAAAAGACTTGCGTTTCTTTTTCATTAAGAAGAAGAATGCAGAATGCAATGCAAAACAACAGGACCGGGGTGGAAACAAGATTTGAAACACGCACTGCCACCTCCGGTCAAACGAACACGAAAGAGAAAAGAAAGAAGGCCACCTCCGGCCCAACAAACAACCAGCGGAGCGGAGCTCACGCGAAAACACTACCCCAGCAACCAAGCCTGCCGACGGCGATGAAACACAAGAAGCGCCGGGGCGGCAGACGAGATGGGAGTTCATGGCGGCCTCATCGGAGCCTTCAAGAAGGGAATGACGTCCACAGGCGCCAACTCGAGGTGCCCCGCCGGAACCTCGTTCTCGAGCCCGCCCGGTCGCCGACGGGGGCGGAGGGCCGACGACGCCTTTCAGGGAAGGAAATGACGGAACGCCATCGTCGCCGCTCCCGGGCGATCCCAGGAGAAATGGTTTTCACCATCGCCGTCGTCTAAGCGGTCAGCCGCCCGAAGAGAGGCGGTAGTCGCCGCTGGGTAGTTGGAGCGTAAGGCCTTGTGGGCAGCCGGGCATCCACCCACCACCCGGTGGGGGCATGGGCTCCATAGAAGGAGTTAGCGCGCCACCCTCCAGCACGCCGGAGACGCCCGGTGCCGCCGGTGTGCCGCGCCGCCGCCACCAGGCGGCCGCCGCGCCGCGAACCTAGGGCCCCGCCTGGGTCGCCGCCCGGCCGCCCCGCCACCGTGCCGCGGGGGAGGGCGGATCCGGCGAAGGCACGGGCCGGATCCGCCAGGGATCGCTTCGTCCGGGCGCCGGAGCACGAAGGGGAAGGGGAGGAGGGGGGGGGGGAAGGGGAGGGAGCGGGTGAAGGAGCCGCCGCGAGGCCTTTTTGAGCGGGAAGCGGGCCGCCGCCACCGCAAGCCGGAGGTGCGGCGGCGGCGGCGGCGGGGCGGCGGGGGTGCGCCTCGGCGGCGGAGACGACGCCCCGAAGTCGCGCGCGGAGACGACGCGGGGGTTTCGTTTCGATACTGTTCATGGTTGTGGATTTTAGTTGTACAAATCTAGTTGATCATTCTAATTTCGTGTCTGGAGCTGCTAATTGTGACATCGGAATGGCCTTTTTCTTGTGATTTCATGTTTCCTTCTTCGGAAGCCAAGTGACTATTCTGAGATGTCAATTATTATAGCAGATGAATACTGAGATCTTAGAAGCTTTCTACAAGTAGGATGAAGTACAAGATTTAATTTGATTTAGTTGTGCTCGTCCTTTATGATATTGTATTTTTTTCAGGCCACAATCAAACCACAAACCAGAGTTTATGGGGTAACTATTCTATTCCGAAGGACAATCCATTTGCTGATGATAGTGATTTTCAGCCAGAGATATGGGCCTTGGGTTTTAGCAACCCGTGGAGATGCAGTTTTGACTCAGAGAGGCCTTCGTACTTCTACTGTGGAGATGTTGGGAAGGTATCATTCCATTTCTAAGTTTATCAATCCTAAAGCCTCATGTGTTGGCCATGAAGTTTTCTGTACTCTTTCTTTTTTAAAAAGAAACATATAAATGCATACATAAAATTAGTAACAGTCTCCCCTATACATTCAATCATAAAATCATTCAAATGTAGGAGGATAAATGCCTTGCTTTATTTCATTGACTGTTATTTTATATTATGAACTATCATTAACATCAATCGTATGTAATTCTGAAACCAGAGAGCTAAGATAGGCTTATGAACAAAAACATAGTTTCCTAGCTTGAACTCTGCCAGGCGCTGCGTTATGGCTGATCTTTTGATTTTGTCTTGGACTTTACCTTACACATGAGCAGGATGCATACGAAGAGGTAGATTTAATCACCAAGGGTGGAAACTATGGATGGCGTGTATACGAGGGGCCATACATCTTTCACCCAAAAAAGTCGCCAGGAGGGAATACTTCACTTCACTCCATAAACCCAATTTTCCCTGTCATGGGCTACGACCATTCTACTGTCAACAAGGAAATCGGATCGGCATCAATTACAGGCGGATACGTTTACCGAGGCTCTACTGACCCCTGCTTGTACGGAAGGTATGTCTGCAGTTACAAAACACCTGCACATTTTTGCAGTTACTCCCAGCTGCAGTTGATTGTTTTCCACATTATATGGAAAGGTATATCTGCGTAGTTTCAGGAGGTTTGACTGATTAATCCCATCCGCTGATTCTGTGCCAGGTACCTTTACACCGACCTGTACTCATCGCTGATGTGGACCGGCACGGAGACCCCAGAGGGGAGCGGGAACTACACCTCGGCCGTGAAACCGGTGAGCTGCTCCAAGACCTCCCCGATCGCCTGCGAGTCCACCACTGGGAGCACAGACCCGCTGCTCGGGTACATCTTCTCGTTTGGGGAGGACAACAGCAAGGACGTCTTCGTTCTGGCGAGCAAGGGCGTGTACCGAGTCGTCAGGCCCAGCCTCTGCGGCTACACCTGCCCCGCAGAGAAACTGGATACCGGCAACGGCACGACGCCGCCAGGCGGGCCTTCGTCGTTCGCTCCCGCTCCCCCGACACGTCTGGGGTGGTCGGTGGTGGCAGTAGCTTTGGCGCTGATGATTGTATGTGTATTGTAACCTAGAGAGATATGCAGCCTTGGCGATTCAGCTTGTGTTGCGTGTAATGTAGTAGGATTTGGTCTTAGCTCAAATTTTGTGGGAAAGCACGTACGTGTAGCGTGTCATTATCGACTCTGATCAGCTCAGATTTTGGTGGGCATTTGTGAAGCCTGATTGGTGCCTTTTGTAGCGCGAGTAACAAACACTGAAAACATCTCTGCTATGTGGATGGATGCCTATTAGGGCTCGTTCGGTTCCGGTGGATACGTTCCTGTCCTGGAACAGTTCCGGGCCAGGATCAAGTGAATCCTATTTCTCCACTCATTCCTGGTCTGGTTTAAAACCTGTCCTAATCCATTCCTGGTTTGATGTAAAAATTACGTTCGGTTGTACAGGAACACATACATAGGAAAAGTAGTTAAAAACTGCTACTTGCAAGCCTATGTTCGCTTGTTGCTAGTGCACTTGTTGTCACAGGACAAAGTCTGCTACTTCACATGAAAATAGGAAACAAAACCTTGCTAGCTCACAGTTGCAATATTACATGGCACTTGAAAATTACACAGGACTAAGATAGATCTGTAAAAACAAAAAATGTTTCCAAGATTCAAAACACGTGCAAATGGTGGTGACTGAACACTTGGACCCAAAGTGCTATTTTTACATCATGTTTACAAAAATCAAAATGGAGTGTTCAGTACATGGTGGTGACAGTTGATGATGCGGGATAAATAGCATGATAAATCCTTCTTCTTATACTCAGACCATGGCCTTGTCCTATGCATTTCTAGTACCATTGAGTAATGACCTTGGAGTATCCTGCAACAAACCAAGATGTAGTGTCCAGTACATGTTTATTCAACAAAGCAAGCTATGGAACAGTCAATTACATTGTTTTCATGGTCTTGATACTAGCAAGCTATATATCTAAAGAGACAAAGGTTAAAAATCCATAATATTATAGCTATCTCAGTAGGGAAACACCAGAAACCTTGCTTGGTACTAAGAAGTTAACTGCATCAACAAAGAAAGCAGGACAAACATGATATCTTTGACTAGCTGAGAGATCTTAGTGTCATATACACACACAAGCACAAAGGAATGACATTAAACCCCACCTTTTTTACTTTTTTTCTACTTCTCTTTGTTCTTTCTTTTACTTAGCCTTCGGCCTACTGACTTGTAAAAGAGAGAGCATTGGAAAACCATCTGAAAGTGACTGAGTAATCAAAACAAATTAAAGCTGGCAGCTAAACAAAAAAAGAGGGAGTACTGCTGTTGCAGTCACACCATCAGAGTGGTTGCAGCACTAGGAGTAGATGCTACCAGTACTCTGTCACAGCAGCCCAGACTCAGATAATGTCATTCCAGCAGCTACTATACTCCAGAAGAGGTTATTAGATATTGTTTTATATGGCCCAAAAGAAATATGCCAAAAGCTAGCTTGCTTATTGACATTGATTCAAGGGATAATTTTATGAAAAGAACATGTCAAAAGAATGGATTCAAGTATTTTTACCTCCTACACCATCTCATTTCTGAGCCAGAACAGCATTGTTTCTACATCTAGTTCACAGCCACAATGGAAAGTCTCCCTGTTCTCTTTTGCTCTTGGTAAAGACCGCAAATGCTTTTGCCTTTTTTTGCTTGGTCAATTCCAGTGTGTTCAGAACTGATATGCACTTTTTGATAGAGAAATCATTGACTTAAGCAGCCTCCTTTTCTTCAGCCAGATGTGCAGATTCATCTTATGAACAAATTTGTATCAATCAATAAATTAAACATTAACAAACCAGTTAAGGAACTAAGTTTACTTTTTGTCAGCTTGGATCACAGTTGATATTAAGTTAAGTACATCGCAAAGGTACAACTAGATAATGATTTCTCCAGTGTAACAAGCAACCAACAAACCTTAACATATAAATGCCCCATCTAAGCTCTCAATTGATTTGCACTGATGTGTACGTTAATGAATCGATGTTATAGAAAAATGACAGCAAGCTTTTTTCCTAATTACGGAATAATTGAACAAAAAACATCAAATTTTCAGTAACTAAGTAGAACTGAACATTTCAGGCCACATAAGCAAATCAAGGATATAGCATCTCCAATAGTTCCCCATCTTAGATTGTCATTCTTAGTTTTTGGCAAAAACAGAAAAAAACCTTCTCTAACAGTTCCCTATCTCAGGTTGCCATTTATCCCAAGTTGGGAAAAAGAGCCTCCGCGCGCGTATATATGCGCGCTCGACTCCGCGCGCGCATCCGACCGTATTAGAAGAGGTGGAAGGGTGAAAAAACAATTTTGTTTCTGCTTCAGGGTTCCTGATGTAAGTTTTCAAGAGGTGGAAGGCTATAAACATAATTTTGTTTCTGTCTCAGGGTTCCTGATGTAAGTTTGATCTGTGTTTGACAAGTGAATTATGCCAAACTATTGGAGAGAGCCTATTTTTTCACTTGCCATATATTTTAGAGAGTTACCAAATCACAAGATTTGCCAAGTGAATTTTAGCAAACTTTTGGAGATGCTCTAAGGTTATAAGATATATGACTATAGGCTATACACTGAACATTTTAGACTACACAAGAACTGAACCAAAGTAGTCATTTTGTAGATGCTAAAAAACTGAACCAAAGAATCAATTTGCAGTTGATCTAGAAATTCATTTAACAAGCAATCTGCATTTTCGGCTAATGAATCTCAAAGATATAAAGAAATAAGGCTATACTTAATCTGTATTTTACAAGCCGAGATATATAGAATTAATTAGGAGTAGATGCTACTAGTAATCTACTACCTGTACAAGTCTTTGGTGATCCAATCAAGACACCATTCATCAGACGTTATCAAAACGGTAAAATAGGAGAAAAGTACATAGTGGCATGCTCTATCGATTTCTGCTAGTACAGATAGTGGGCAGCGAGTTGGCAACTCAGCAGCACGTATATAGAATGGCCAATGTACTCAACATTCTGGCCCAGATAGCGACTCATTGAGCCCAGTACCTATTGTCTTCTTCCTCGTAATCGCTAGAGTTGTCTTCTCGGAGCTGCTCATCAACACAGACGCCGAACGAAGACAGGCAGCCAGCCACAAGCAATTCCAAGGGGACATCCGCACTGGATTTGAGGTATGGCGAGAGCCATACCGGAAGCTCCGCGGAATGGTGGGCACAAAGCAGATTGATCTAGCGAGGATCCAGCGCAGGCAAGCCAAGAACCCTAGCACCGGCAAGAACCCAACAAGAACCTTAGCACCGGGGTGAGAAGAGGGCAAGAAAAATAAGGAAATACCGGCGAGAAGGCGGCGGAGAGCGTGGGCGTTGGGTGGAAAGCGGTTGCGGTCGCCGTCGTCGTCGCCGTCGCCGGTCGCCGTCACCATCGCCTCGTGCGTGCTTTTTTGCGTCACTTCGATATGCGCCGTGTCGTCACCTCCGATCCGCTCGCATCGCCAAGTGCCCAGGTTCGGTTCCCGACCTACGAAGGTCCGTCTCCATTCCGGGCCGAGGAGTGGGGGAAAAGGCCGGGATCGACAAATTTTCATTCCGGGCTGCATCTAACCGAACGCCTATTCCTGGCCTGACCTGATTTCGAACCGGGCCATGTCGATCCGGGCGGAACAGGCCGCATTCCAGGCCGTTCCGGGCCAAAACGAACGAGGCCTTATTCTGTGCGTTGTTTTTGGCGCGGCACGTACTGGGAAAGTTTTGGTTCAGGAAGGAAATGATTGTCGGAAGGCGCGGAGCGGAGGAATCAGGTGGACTGGCTGTTCTTGTCCTAAACGCATCGGCCGCCTCCTCGGTTCTGGCGTCTGGCCCCAGGGAACGTCGCTTTCGTTTCGTCTGGCAGTTGGAGTTGCTCGTCCTCGTGCTGGAATGGAATGGCGTTGCGTCGGCCCCATCGTGCGGTGGTGTGGGGCGCCCAAACGGGAAAACAGGGGCAACGACATGGCCTTGTTTAACAATCCAACAGCAGAGGAACAAAAATCCAAGGATTCAATCTTCGCTGTCAACGATCGGTTGTAGTATATTCCAGCTCGCGAGCCTGGTCGGATATTATGATGGCGACACGTCGCGAGTATACAATGGGATGGTGTGCTAGGTGTAGTAGGCATTGCACGCACGCACACCGCGCCTGTGACTGCGTCAAGTACGTGTAGGCCTCAAGAACATTGTGACGGTTAGCCGGTATCAAAAAGGTTCGGGTTGATTTCGCCTCGCTCATTCAACAACACCTCTGAAACAGTGTTGCAAATCCCAGCAAGGATCAGAGATGGCATTGAGAGTGCTCGGCTAGAGGGGTTTAGTTTTTTTTTTGAAGAGCCTACTTTTTACTGAACCTAAGGTTAGCTGACTTGGATTTTGCTCGAATGTAAACAACTCTCTTTCACTCTTAATTGAAAGGAGCTCTTGCCAAGTTACTTAAAAAATGACAAGAAGAGCAAGAACCACATGACCACCCATAGGCTATAGGTGTCAGTGAGAGAGAAGCAATAGGAGGACCAATGTAGGTTGAGGAGGGAGACCAGCGAGATCACTGTGGTACAGAGTGGCATTGGGGATCCAACAATGGCTGGATGAAGACCTAACGGATAGAGCTGAGGATGAAGATCCGACGTGTATTAAATATTGTTATTATCTTTTATTTTTTAAACTTATATTATTATTATTATTATTATTATTATTATTATTATTATTATTATTATTATTATTATTATTATTAGATTTTTTTTGAGCGTAATCTTTTCGGTTGGTTCGCTTGACTAAAAAGTTGTTTTTAGCTTAAGACAACATTATTTCTTGCTCATAGAAAATCAACCATTTTTACACAATTTTGGCTTATCGGTAGGTTTATAAAGTTATAGGTCCTGCCGAACAGCTTCTTTATAGATAGATTTTTTTAGGGGAATCTTTATCTCTATAGATAGATAGATTATTAGAAACGAAGAAAGAAAAATGGACTTGTGTCCATGGGCTAGCGGGCTGCAACCTTCTGCACCTCGACAGGCTGTTTTGGTGGAGCATTTCGGCCCATACCACACCAGCCATTGTGTCCGGCGACGACGCCACCCCCACCCATCACTTCTCCAATCCCGGCTTCGATCTGTCTCCATCTATGGGCACCGATGCCACCTCCTGCTGCAGGGAGGAGGTCCTGCTCAATGCCTATGCCTACATCGACGACAAACCCAACCACACCACCGTCGTTGACTTTACAAGGAACGAGGACATAATCGTGGCTTCCTACTGGAGCGAGTGACCGTCGCTCCCCTCCCGCCTGTACGTGCACTCCCCCGATTTCAATTCCAGCACCTTCTTGCAGCTTCCCTGCATCCTGTGTGTGGTGGAAGGCCAAATCCTCTTCCGCGTCGCCATCCAATGCTGCGAACCCAGATGCATCCTCAAGGAGGAATGCGACTACTTCATCTACCATGTCGACTGCGCATACCTTCAAGGTATGCCGAACCCTAGCCCCGCCTCCCTCCGAGACGATCATGTCGGCCTCCTGCCTCGCGGTGACTGCTTCACCGTCACCGCGCTTGTCCCCACACATAGCCCTAGCGTGTTCTCGCTCCGCTACTTGCACTCAAAGATCGGGAGCTGGGCATTCGTCAAGGTGTCGTTAGAGGCACCGCAGAGAGAGTTCCAAGTGAAGATCTCAAGGAATGCTTGTTGGTTCTTGAGTCATTTAACAAGCACCGTGATCACGCTTGGCGATGAAGGCGGTACAATGGGTTGGGTGGATCTCTGGCGGGCATCTTTCTCTCTGACGTGCTCTCCAACAATCCTGAGCTCCGAGGTGTGCCTTTTCCATTGCCGAGGGCAATGTTTCTACCTGATGGTGAGGCCAAGATTGATTTTGGATCTCCAAGGCTGTACCGGGGGCATTGCCTTCATCAAGGGAAAGTGTTGCCTCAGGTTTGTTGATTTGGATATCAATTGTCAACGCCTTCCTGATCTAGACAATGAAACAGGCACACCCACTTTCATATTTGATAGATGGTCGATCACCACATAGAGCAACTTTAATCTTACTGATTTCTTTGACAAATGGAAGATGGATTGCCTGCCAGCCCATGCAGACAATATCGAGCTAAATGAACATATGCAAAAAAGCGATCGCCGGAGTAGCAACTGTTGAGGCCAAAACCACCACCACGGGACAACAAGTGTGGCTGCCGATCCAGGGATGAACTTAAGGTAATTTGCATTACAGCTGCCATATCCCTACTTCAATAGCATTCAGATAGCAGCAATGAGTCCAATGGCTTCATAGAAAAGAAACATAAGAGTAAAACTGTAGTGATCAACAACATTCGATCCTTATATTGGGTTCTTTTTTTTAATCTAAATGGAGTGGAATAAAATAAAGATTATTGGAGATGAATTGCATTAACTTTGTACTCCCGTGAAATGAGTTGAGGTTGCTTTATTAGTCATCAAAAACACTGCATCTTCCTTGTCTTCTTCGTCTCCGTCTACTTCTTCTTCTTCCATGTTGTAAGAATGGGTCATCATTTGTGGTTCATTGGTGGCTCTATAATCTATACTTCTATAGTTGAAATGTGAATATATAATAACTTGGACTCCCTATTGTTCTCATATTTCTTGTTTTGAGTCATAGTATTGTCCACCGATCCTTCCTATATATTGGTTTGCAACAACAATTTCGCTTGATATCCATGATTCGACGAATTTACAAGTGTTCGAACTCTGGACGGCAGGCTAAAGCGCATTATAGGTTACAAGGCACAGTGCCTAATGTCAAAAAAAACCATAGTCCTGCAGGGGATCTGCTCTGTGTCCTTCTGGTCCACCTAGGGGGTCTTTCCATACTTCCTTCAAGCCACCTCCCTCGGATGACGCCTCCCCTAGATTTGGCCTAGCCGGTCGAGCCACCCAGATGCTGGCGAATGGGGTCGCTTCTCTTCGCCTCCCCTATACCTATAGCGAATTAGGAGCGAAGAGGTTGGCCCTCGACGACTTTCAGAACGAACGACCCATTGGCCCGTTATCCCCGGAATCACATCTCACGACATGATTCGAATTCTGGGCACCATGCTTTGTTCTTCCTGCCGTGTCATATTCGACCTAGGGTAGCCACATTCGTTATGGATCGCTCCCCTTTTCCTTCATCGACATATTCACCTGGCTGTGGGGACGAATGTCCCGCTCGCCACGTTTCGCCGCCGGCCAAGGCAGGCGACCATCCAATTTCATCACCTTTTAATCAAGACGAGCATCGCTTCGTCTTCGCACCGTGTGTTTTCCGTCCCTGGAGGTGACATTCGCCCTTTGATTCGCAGCCATGTTGTTTTGCCAGCAGATCCATCATCCGCACTGTCGTCTGTTTCTATTCGGCCGTGGATTCGCCCATCCGCGTTGGCGAATGTGACCGATTTCGGTTCGGGGGAGCCGAATGTTTGGTTGTTCCCCCAACACTATGCACTCAAGTTTCTTATCTTCTGTTGAAGTGTTAATTTGTTAAATGTTATTTGCTAAGTATCCCTTCCAAATTCTAAATGATAAGACTCTTTGCTAAGTATTATTCTGTGCGTTGTTTTGGCGCGCCACTGGAACGTTTTGGCGCGGCTCTATGGGTTGTCGGAAGGCGCGGAGGAACCAGCTGCCCTGGCTGTTCTTGTCCTGAATGCATCGCGCCTCGCCTCCTCGGTTATGGCCCCGCCAGGGAACGTCGCTCGCGTCTGGCAGTTGGAGTTGCTTGTCCTCGTGCTGGAATGGAATGCCGTTGCGTTGGCCCCAGGCCCCAGGCCCCCAGCCCCATCGTGCGGACGTGTGGGCGCCCAAACGGGAAAACAGGAGCAACATGGCCTTGTTTAACAATCCAACAACAGTCGGAACAAAAATCCAAGAATGCAATCTTCGCTGTCAACGATCGGTTGTAGTATATTCCAGCTCGCGAGTCTGGTCGGAGAGTACGATGGCGACACGTCGCGACTATGCAATGGGATGGTGCGCGCGGCAAGGTGTTGGCACTCTGCACGCACGCACACCGCGCCCCGTGACTGCGTCAGGTACGTGTAGGCCTCACAGCCTTGTGGCGGTAGCAGAAAGATTCGGGCTTGATTTTTTTCCTCGCTCAGGCAAGAAGAGCCAGAGGACGCCGCCGCTGGCCGGTGCGTTGTTTCAGAAGCGGCAGCATATCGGGTGGCAAATTACACTAATGATAGGATGGAACGGGGCGTCGTCGTCTGCTCCTCCGCTCCGGTCGTGTGCGCCACCACGATGGGCCCAACCGCTTGGCTCCCTGGACCAGTTTGGTCGTACGGCCGGCCATGCCGGGGTACGACGCGGCGAGCCCTCGACGCGTCAACGGCCAGCATCGCACTTGCACGCACGTCGCGCCGTCGCGGCCCAGGAAAGCAAGATGCTCGTTTAATTTTAATTAGTGTTAGTGTGGCCGGCCGGCAGGCAGCTCAATCCATATCGTGTCGTCGTCGTTGTACCGCTCGTACAACGCGCTGTACCGTACTGGGAGGGATAGCATAACCTGGCACCCTGGCAAATTTGAAATTCAAATTTGCGCAAACTAGGCTACGCTATAAATTTTTTTTTTCGTGACCAGGTTGTACCCGTTTTTTATTAATTGGAAGAGGCTACGCTACAATACAGACCAGCACAATACAGCTGCAGCTTATCACTCGAAGCCGCTTGGCTGATTCGACGAGCTAATACATGCAGCTGGTGCCTTCGTTCGTGCGTGCCTCTCCTCCCTCTCACACAGCGCCACGGCTTACGCCACGGCTCCGATGCCGCCATGCTGGCACAACGATCCAATCCATAAAGACCACGGCTTCGCCTTGCCGGCTTCTCAGTCCCGGCTCCCGCTCCCGCCCTTGCGTCTCGTCTTAATTCCGCCAGCCTCCAAACCACCAAGCATGGAGTCCGCCGCCGCGTGCCCGCGCGCGCACCCGATCGACATCCGCTGGCTGCTCTCCGTGGCCGCCGGCGGCCTCTTCGCGCTGCTGCTCCTGCTGACCACCTCCCCGTCGTTCCATCTCCCCTCCTCCTCCGCCACCTCCCGCCTCTTCCTCGCCCCCGGCCCCGCAACCCGCTCCTCGTCGGCGCGCCAGCAGCTCCCCCGCTCTTCGTCGAGCCCGCGCTCTCCCGCCCGGCGCCTCCGGCCACGTCCATCCCGCGGTTCGCCTACGTCATCTCCGGGTCCGCCGGGGACGCCGGCATGATGCGGCGCTGCCTGCTGGCGCTCTACCACCCCAGGAACCACTACGTGCTCCACCTGGACGCGCAGGCGCCCGACGCCGACCGGGCGGGGCTCGCCGCCTTCGTCGCCGCGCACCCGGTGCTCGCCGCGGCGGGGAACGTGAGGGTGGTCGAGAAGGCCAACCTCGTCACCTACAGGGGCCCCACCATGGTGACCACCACGCTGCACGCCGCCGCCGCGCTGCTGTGGGGCGAGGGCAGGGGCCGCGGCGCCGACTGGGACTGGTTCATCAACCTCTCCGCCTCCGACTACCCGCTCGTCACGCAGGATGGTAAGGATTGGTTATTTATTGGGCTTGCCCCTCCGAATCCCCGATAGGTCGCGCCATGATCGGGTTTGCTGATCAACCTGTGGCGACGCTTGTGCCTGCTGCAGATTTGATGCATGTGTTCTCCAAGCTGCCGCGCGATCTCAACTTCATCGATCACACGAGTAACATCTCCTGGAAAGCGTACGTGCTCTGCTCTCGCTTCATTGCAGCTCCTGTACTATACGTGCTTGTGCGTTCTCTCAGTTGATTTTTTGTTCTTGGCAACTGATGAGATTATTACATGATAATGATATCATCAGGTTTGCGAGGGCGATGCCGGTGATCATAGACCCGGCGCTGTACATGAAGACAAAGGGCGATCTCTTCTGGATGCCGGAGAGGCGGAGCTTGCCGACGGCGTTCAAGCTATTCACTGGTGCGCGTATTGCTCTCTATCTCTGTACACCCATGACTGTTAGATTGACATTGACAGAAGAATCTAATCAATCTATGGAGCTCATTTAGTGCGAGCACACAACTACCCGTGGCAGTGCCTATTTGTGTCTTTATCTAGTTGATTGATTGGTCTACACGAGAATTAGTCCCACAGCTAGATCGTTTAATTTTGAGTTGTCGTCGTTGTAAGAAACTGAATTGTCTGAATCATCAAGCGATGGCCACTGTTTAATTGGTTGGGCAGCAGGTGGTTGCAACCCTATCTATAGCGTGCTTTGAATGCTGCGCATTTCGCTCTCTCGGGGCAACTCGCTTGAGTCTGTTCCTTTTGGACAAGAGCTTGGCAAGATCTTGGGCCATTTCCTCTGTTCCCGTTACAAAAAACAGGGTGGAGTTTGGCCTTTGGGACTTTTTGGTACAGAATCACCACAAGGCACAAGCTGGCTGGTGGGGATTTTTTTTTTATTTTTTTTATTTTGCCATCACTAAATGCTTATAGGGAGACATGGCTGCTTTCAATAAGGCTTCAGTATTGCTTTGTTTCTCTCGGGCATGACTTCATCATAGACCTAAAAAAAAGGATTGCAGATACATAAATGGGATGATATATTCTCAACAACAGAATAGAAACATTCAGGAAGATTTAAAAAAAACAGCTAGCAGAATAGCAGGGCGGCCACTACTTATCCGCAACCAACACGACAAAATTAATAAAGATAAAAATTGTTCAAAAACTAAAAAAAAAAAAAGATAATAAGAATGAAGTGCATGTGATGCTAAACACTGGAACGATCCTCCTCTGCTTGCAGGCTCGGCGTGGATGGTGCTGTCCCGTCCGTTCGTGGAGTACCTGATCTGGGGCTGGGACAACCTCCCGCGCACGGTGCTCATGTACTACGCCAACTTCATCTCTCCCCGGAGGGCTACTTCCACACGGTGGCGTGCAACGCCGGCGAGTTCCGCAACACCACGGTGAACAGCGACCTGCACTTCATCTCCTGGGACAACCCGCCGATGCAGCACCCGCACTACCTCACACTCGGCGACTGGGACCGCATGGTCGCCAGCGACGCGCCCTTCGCGCGCAAGTTCCCCAGGGACGACCCCGTGCTGGACCGGATCGACGCCGACATCCTCGCCCGGGCGCCCGGCATGGTCGCGCCGGGAGGCTGGTGTCGTCAGGCTGCGGCTGCGGATGCCGGCGGCGAGAGCAACGGGACCGATCCGTGCGCGGCGGTCGGGAACGCCGCGTTCCTGAGGCCCGGCCCCGGCGCCCAGCGGCTGCAGAGGCTCGTCGACTCGCTGCTGTCGGAGGAGAACTTCCGGCCCAGGCAGTGCGTAGTAGAAGACGAGAACTGAGATGGGCTGGGCCGCGCTGGAGCGGGCTGCTGCTACTGTCGGCGGTTCAGTGTTAGTATGCCTGGCCTGACGCAAATGTGCTTTGTTGTGATCTTAATTAACTTTATAAGGCAACGGCACGTAGGTGATACCGTACCTAAAAGATGTATATGGTGGTAGGTACATGATGCTATGTGCCGAGGCCGTCTGCGGCACACACTATACATGCATGTACAGGTATATGTACGAGTACGGGACGAAAATTATTACCCCCAGCCCAGATATATATACATACATACATATATACATCAATATATAAAATAATTTCGGCGAGCTTCTCTTATGATGATCTTTCAAAACCGTAGGGTCGTCCTGATCTCTTCCGATCATTGATGTGCTCGGCGAGCCAGAGGTACATTGTACAGTCAGTATAGCACGCAATGCCTTTCTTTTTTCGTTTTTTTTTTCCTTCGAGAGAGAGAGAAGTTCCTTCTTGATACGTGCGGCGCGTTACAGAACCCTGGTTGACGAGAGCAATCAAGTTGTCCGCCGGCAAGGATGCCAATCTTGGTTTGAGCAGAGCAACGGTCAACAGCAATCTATCGGCTGGACAGGACGGCGGCCATCGGCAATTTGGCGTCCGCGGGCGGAAAGGTTCCTGCGCGCGCGCGGTTCGGCGTCGTCGGCGACCTGGCTCCTCCGATCCTAATTCCTAAGAGGTCTCGGCACAGAATTGCCACGGTATATGCCCTGCACGGAGCGGGCGCATCTCAGGAGTTATCCGTTGTGTTCGTTCCCTGAAAGCCGGTGCCGTTTGCGTGCACACTTTTTTCCCCCGTCGGATCGAGCGTCCAATACGTACGTCGTCCCCTCACACGGCTGCGCTTTGGACCGGACACATGCACAAGCTTGCGTTGCACTTGCGCCTAGCGCGGCCCGGTCTGAGGTTTGACAATGTGGCCCAGCTGGATTGCTCAAAAAAAAAAAAAAAAAAAAAAAAAAAAAAACGGGGAGGCAATGTGTGGAATCCAACGCCAACGGAATCCTTCCAGTGGCAAGCCTACTGATTTTACACACGACCAATCTTTTGTTACCGTTTTCTACGTCTATCTAAGCTCTCAAAAAGCTAAACCACACGTGCGGTGTCACACCTTTTTTCTGATTTTTATCTAGCATTTGGCATGCGTACATGTTTGACGGTAATAAACTACTAGTGTAGTGGCACTTTGTTCCATTGAGCGTGTTCGAAACCCTACACATTAAGAACTTTTGGCAGGTTCATATAGCTTAAAGGACTCAACAAGCCCTAACTTTAAGGTAAGGTGGATGATGGAGGTTGCGTCGAGACGGAGCTATATATGGTTTGGATGGTGTCGAACGCATAATAAACCACTAGAACGTAGTGGCACTTTATTCCATTAAGCGTGTTCGAAACCCTACATATTAAGAACTTTTGGCAGGTTCGAAGGTCTAATTAAAGGACTCAACAAGCCCTAATTTTAGGGTGAGGTGGATAATGGAGGTTGTGTCGAGGCAATTTATGGTGGTGGAGGTAACATTGTTTGGATGTCGTTATATAAAAAAAAAGGAGTTTAGACCCTATATGCGAGTATCAACAGTTCTAGCCATTCCTTGGAGTTTTATGATTAGTAACTTTAAAAGATCTATTTGGGTTTTGGTAATTGAATGACAACATTAGTGGACTAACATGTTTCATGTGAGATATAACATGCATGTCATGATTAGTCCACAAGTAAGGTTGAGCTATATAAGGTTATGGAGAGGAGATGCTAAGGATCATGAGATGGAAAAGCTCAAAAATGTGAAAGAGAAGAGATGTAAGCTTTGGAAGGCATGAAAACAAAGCCAAAGACAAAAGTATAATATAGGGTTTTTTTCACGAGGTAATTAGAGAAATGATTTTGGCCCTTTATTGATAGAGATTGTACATCTATATCTATACATTAAATATCTAATATTAAAGAGCAAAATGATTCTTCTGTCTATCTTTTTTTCACTTCCCAAAAGTTCTCTATCGTCTTTCCTAATCACTATCTGACTCGGACCACGATTCATGCTCATACGAGTTTTTTTTAGCATAATGGCAGGTGCTCTGCCTTTGCATTATAGTAGGAGAAATCACAAGTACATAGTTTACAAGGGAATACAAGGGAGAAAGGGAAAACCAAAAAAAAACTAGAAGAACATCAAAAAGAAATTACAACAGCTTTAAACTTCTCATATAAAAAGAGATGGAGAGATCACTGCTCCTCACTTCCCCCCAGGCTTGCTGGTGTGCCTGTATATCAGCTTTGATGATAGCCATAAGGTTAGACACACATGTTTGTGCATCTAATGATGGTATATGAAGTTCGATTCTAATACATGGAACAAATGACATGAATAATGTTGCATAAATCTCCATGTCACAAGTTATTCATATGTCCGTGCAACAAGATTTTATAGGTTTTGTTGCAACAGAAGGGTATATTTGCTAGCAACAATCTTAAGAGCCCAAGGCGTCAGATATGTCCTAGCAGAGCTCTCGAAAATGTAGGGCCGGCAGCCCGGCACTGCAAGGGACATGGCTAAATACCTAATTCCCGATTTCCCATGCATGCAGCTAAGACTGAACTCGCATTAGTTTTCCCTGTAGCAAATCAGGTAGCAGCAGAGCTTGTTTGTCACTCCGGCTAGGGCGCCGGCCATCGATCGGTGCATCGACGATTCTCGGTGGTCTCGACTCTCGATCGGTAGTCCTCTCCTCGCTCCCCCACTCATCAGCTGCATCCATATGACGACCATATCCTTTCCTTGGGATAGACCGCGCCCGCGCGCGATCAGTACTGAATCCTCAAAATGCGTGACTCGATAGCAGCAGCGGCAGCAAAGGATAAAGCAAAACTAGCTAGATTAAAGACATGAGAGATACTGCCTGCTGTGTGCGAAAGTGGCCAAAGCAAGGTAACGCCAATGCCGATGTCGAACAAAAGACCGAGGCCGACGCCGACGCCGAAGCCGGAGCCACTGGGCAGTGGCCACTATGCCCAAGGACCAAGGCGGCCGGCACTTTAGATCGACAAGAACGAAGAACATCTGCCAGAAACGTTTCTGGTTCGTCCATAGCTTCCCAATGATCAGCTAGCTACAGTTCTGGATGGACCCTTATTACTTGATTAGTGACTACTGACTTGTACATGCATGCGTGAGGTGATCGATGTGGTCATGTCATGTGGAATTGTGGATGGGATTTGTTGCCTCTTTCAGCCCTTTCAAAGCTACACACCACACCAGTCGTTTAAAGTGATGATCATCGGGAACAAGGAAAGCCAAACTGCATGCTAAATAAAATTAAATATATATGTGCCAAGATCGAATTCATACTCTTTTTGTTCATCAATATTCGAGCATTGTGTGAGCTTTACTCGTACTCTATGTGAGTGCTTGGAGTCGGACTAGTGCTCCTTTTAACACCGTGAACACCCCCCCCCCAAAAAAGAAGAAAAAGAAAAAGAGAGAAGAAGAACATCAAAAACCTCATCGAGAGAGATATCAGAAGATCCAGATCGACCACTTTGGCCAAAGTGAACGAAGACCGGCCACCGTACCATCCTGTACGCGTATGGCCGGCCTTGCGACGATCTCGGTCTCCCATCCCCTTTCTCACCCTCTAATACATGCATACATATATATAAGTGCCTTCACTGGGGTCGTCGTCGTCGAGACGTCGACCATCATGAGCACCACCATGCATGGCTGTCTAGCAGCTCATCAGCTAGCAAGAGTGACCTATGGAAGCTTCCATTTCCATTCCACGCATCAATGTACTTGCACGCTCCTTAGCCTCTGTATAGCACTGCTGCATCGTCGCCCACCCTACACTCTCTTCGACGGTGCTTCTCCCCATCTGGCTCTCCTGAAAATAAAGCAAGTGAATGATGGTTAGGTTAGCTAGGGCGCATGCACAGCACATGGATAGGGCAAAAAAATAGGCACCGGTGAATCGAGGGAGGTCAGTATTCAATGGGGCCCATATATGCATGCATTTGATCGATCTGTAGTAGTATTACTCGTCGTGCAATGATTTGTTGTTTCTTTCATGTGGTATCTAGCGCTTGCCTGTTTTATGTCAGTTGCATATATATTTTGGCTGGTCTCGGCGAGCGCAAACATCGAGGCGTATCTCTCTAGCTATGCTTACAAGCTCTTCTTTTTTTAGAAAAAAGATTATAAGCTCTTCTTTTTAGAGGCTACTACTACTGCTATGTTTGTGACGCCATTTCTTTGGTCCCCAGTCCCCACGTACACTAGCCAAATGTCGTTTTCTGATGATAAACTGCCAGAGCAGCAGGTTCATCTTGCAGAGACAAAACCTTTAGAATGTATTTGCAAGATGATGAAGCTCTTAGACATGGTGACTGTATTAGTCAGAACCAAATGGAGGCAATTTGTGGTTGTCATGACCTGATTTTGCTAGCTGCATGCTCAAGACGTACGGTATGCCATGGCTGCGGCTGTGAGAAGGCCGGCCAAAACGCATGCATTCTTTACTACAGTGTACAAGCAAGCTCTGTTCAGAGGTTCAATTTGCAGTACTAAATGTAATTAGAAGCATAGGTGCAACAATGATTATGTTCTAGTACACACTTAGTAAACGAGATAGTGTACCTGTTATGAATCGGATCAGGTCCATTGGGCACCTTCCTCTTGCTGTCCGCCGCCACCGTCGCCGCCGGTGGCGTCCTAACCACACCAGCAGTAGTCGTCGGCGTTGTTGCGACAACAGGGCTACCAGGAGGAGCGGCGCCGCCGGCAACAGTCCCTGCAGCTGGCCTGCTGCCGTTCGCCATTGCCGCTGACAAGAGTGCCACACAGATGAGCAAGGCCAGCCTGCCCATTGCTGTTGCTGCTGCTTCTGTTCAGGTGATCACTGATCAGTGATCACACACTGCCTTCTACTGTATATAAGCTAACTACCTAGCTAGTCCCTGGCGGCAAAGCTTTCTCTTGCAAATTACAAGTTGTGATGATCACCTGCAACTAACTGCTATCTCTCCATAGCTATTCTGCAGAGATGGACGGCGGCGGTTTTAAAGGGAGATGCAAAGGCTGATCAATGCAGAGAGAATATACGAATGGGATATGGTTCTTGGGAGCAGCTGAGCAAGCAGGCGGCAGAGGCGAGTGACGACTGACTGACAGGTAGTGAGTGCTGAATGAAGTGTGTGTTGTATGATCCTAGCTATCTGCAACGAACTCCCTCTTGCCGATGTTATATATATGTACATTCTGCTAGCTTTGGAGTTCGACCCAATGATGCCGATTGATGCTATGTGGTGGAGGCAGCAGGTGTGTGGCGAGGGCACATTGCTGTCTGTCGAGTGGCTTTGGCTTCTCGCTCCTTTGTTGGTTCGCTCAAAAAGTACAAATCAGGAAACACCAGGGTCTAGTCATGATCAGCCCATGAAATGAAACATAGCAGGGCGCAGAGAGCAAGCAGAGTGTGACGCCCGAGGAAGACAGGGAAGTTCCAAAAGAGCAGTACTGCATTGCCAGCAAGGGCAAGTTGTATGAATTCATCTTATCTGCAGGGGCCTACACTGCCTGAGCAAACTGATTAGGATGCCAAATTTGCACTAAAATAGCCGTGGCTGGTACGAGCAGAAGCAGGCATGATGGCTGCATGCGTAGTACTACGTTCCTGCGGCATGGCATTGCATTGGCAACAATTATTTCGCTGCATATGACGCTTCTGTTGCAGCCAACGAAGTTCCCTGATGCAGACTGAGAAGTGAGAAAGCAGCAGTAGAAAGAGTTGGTGACAAGACCAACACCGTTCGTCTGGTTGTTGTCCCTGCCAGTGATCACAATTGTACGGTTGGGACCTCCTCCACTATCCTCAAGCACCTAGGAAACACGTACCCTTCAGTTTTTTATTTGAATAAATAATCCTGATGACCTTGGTATAAGTATACGGTGTAGTATGCCACAGCCCGTGCTATGTGTTTTTTTCCGAGTAAAATGCGACATATATAGGTCCTTCAATTTTTCATGGATTCTCATGCTAGGTCTTTAAACTAAAAAAAGATCATCAGGTACTACTAATTCTCGCTTAGGTCCTTAAACTTGCAAAAGTGACTATATTGGTTCTTAATCTCCTGTTGCGCTCGACTAAAAGTCTAAGCCAACTGGCCACATAGCCATGTCGATTAAAGTTGAAAAGAAAAACTCTCAATCCATATCTCTTCCCTTGCAATCCACCTCTCTTTGTCGGTTCCATGGCCGTTGAGTGTGTTCTTTACCGCATGCATAGCCACAAGGCCGGCGGGTAGGGCAGGCAAACATAGTTGCGAGGCGGGCATGAGACCTATAGGAGAGAGCAAACAAGGAGGGAGATCGTGAAGACGGGTATTTTCTGCAAGTTTCACCTGGTCTTGTCCATGCTGACACAACCACACTGACATATATAGTAGAGGTGATATGTGATTTGGACCTCTCCCTCGAACACGACATTAGTTAAAGGACCTAAATGGTCACTTTTTGAGTTGAAGGATTCAAGTGAAAATCTACAGTAGATTGAGAGACTAGATGGTTGTTTTTTTTAGTTTGAGGATCCAAATGAGAATCAATAAAAGTTCAACGACTCATTTTACTCTCTTTGACAAAGCTCAAGTTCAATCTCCATCGCAGGTTATATATTCAAGAGTACGTACCCCTCATCTGATGTTGTATATTTCACCTTTTTTTGGATCAAACATTGTAGGCTGTGTAGTAATGGACGACGTGAACACACCGCGAGATGAGTACATGGGAGATCAGGATTCCGGAAGTGCACAAATAGTCATACGACGCGCGGGGCGGCGATGATTCGATCGTGTCTTTGGCCTTTTTTGCTTTTCCCCTTTGGAACGGAATCGGAACGGGATGCATGGGATATCCTTGTTAATCGCGTGGCCGGTCCCGGAGGCCGCCGGAAGCGAATGAAAGAGACCATGTCATGTGAGGTCCGGTCCTGCATCGAACAAATCTGCCTGGATTCGGCCCCGGGCCTACAGTGCTCTCTCCGCCGTTCCCAAACCGGACGCGATCGGTCGCTGTCTCCCTGCTGCTGCTGCTGCTGCTGCCCGCGACCGAGAGTCCAAATACTCGGAAACCAGGTATGTGTTCTCCGGCAGGGATGCGTCGCTATCCTCTCTCCCCCGATGGATGCAATGGCGAGGACTGAGGAGTGACGAGAGCCGATAGGAGGCAGCAGTAGGCACAACAGCCGGACAGGCAGAGGCAGGCAAAGGCCAGTGGGCAGTGGCTCCCCGCCCCCGTAGGATCGCCAGCTGACGGACGCTCTGGCTTGGCCTTGTTGGCCCTTTTTTTTTCCGGCTTTTGAGATGGCCTGCTGTCCATTGGCTGCCATGGCGCTGGCAGCATATCCGGCTGCCGCATGCAGAGACATGACGGAGGAATGTTTGAGCCGGAGGGGCCCGGCGGTCCGGGGGATCCATCTTTTGACCGCCCGGTCCCTCGCCCTCCGACCCTTGGACCGTGGAGCTAGCTAGCTAGCTTTGCGTTGCCATTTGCCAAGGCAAGGCCACCAATGACGGCCAACTAACAGCCAACGGCCAGCGGGGGCGGCGGTGTGCTGCAATGAGTGGAGCCACGCCGCTGCTGGCGGCGGCTGCCCGTGCTTGGAGACCTGGAGAGAGGCCGCGGTCGGTGTGGCGGTGTCTCGTCTGCTTTCCATGCATGCGTGTCTTCTTGTGATGAAGCGACGCAACCCCGATCCAGCGCTCGCGGCGTAGGTACGCGCCGGGGCGGCGGTGGGCGACGACTAGTCCGATCCACTGTTTCTTTGGCTATAGCTATTTCGGCTCCGCCTCTGCCTGCTGGCTGGCTCAGCGGTTCAACTAGCCATGTAGTAGAATACGCTGTGAGCCTGCCTGCCAGGTGACAGTTGCTCTCCCCATGGTGACAAGCTCGCTTTGGTATCTACACTATGAAACCAAGATCCCTGCTTCGTTCTCTAATCAACACACCATACCTTGTCACCTTGAGTCGATGTTACTCTGGACTTTCGACTGTGTTCAAGTATCAAAATATATTTGTTCAAATCTGGACAGATATAGTTTGAAAGTTTTGGATCATATAATAAGCGCGGCTGCACACCATGTGCACGGTGTCGAAATAAGTGTTCACATAAGATTATTTTAGGTTAAACTAGTTG
>JADLZL010002054.1:0-11085 GCA_015844335.1 Chrysopogon serrulatus
TCTATCATCTTGACCCCTTTTTCCCCAGTGTCCGCATGTCCTCCATCAAAAGTTCGTAAACACGCCTATATCATTGCCGGGCTGCTTTGGTCCTGAAATAAGCATGGTAAGCATAAGGTACCTCCGTTTCGACAAAGATACGGAGGTAGGTTGTAGATGGTCGATGACCGGCCAAGTGTTTGTGCGTGCTACTCAGGTCACCAAATGGATTCATCCCATCGGTTTTCGGTAGCCGAACCCGACGTTCCTTGCCTCTTTGCCAAATTCGAACATGCTATCGAAACGCTTCCATCGCCGCCATCGGAAGGGTGTCGCGGCTTGCCATCACCCTTAAACTTATCACGATCACTAGATGCATGCCACGACATTAGCCGCATCTTCGGGGTTCCCAGATAGAGCACGAGCCGATCGATCACGGGGAAGGTACCACACCGATAGGGCGGGACTTCTCCTCCGCATGTATCCCTCTTCTTCCTCCTCCACCTTCGACGAGACCTGTGTTGCATGATTCTTTTGGCCACCTTCTTCTTAGACCCATCCCGGGGCCCCCCATCGTTCGGATCCGCCCGACAACCAAGCATTCTTCTTGTATCGACCGAAGCCACAAAGTATGCGGGCGGCTTTGGAAACTCTCATATCGGCCCCGATACGGGATACAAGTGGTTAGGGCAAAGCGTCAAACTTCTTAACATTTAGGGCAACCGGCCGAATCGGCTTCTTCGCCCGATACGTGTTGGCTTGCACCTTGTTATCCTTTGGGAACGCATCACCAAGGACATGCGAGTGCTTCGTTGAAGCTCGTGTCCGACCAACCAAAACGAGCCTTCAACATCAGCATGTGTAGGTTAAAACACAACGCAGTCCACTTCTCCGGACAATCCTTGTACAACGGATCAATTCTTCGCTTGCTTCATCTCTAAAATTCTCCAACCACCTCGCATTACCGAATAGAATATCGTCCTCATCGTAGCGGTTCACTATGGACTCCACAAATTGCACGTCATCCGGTTGGAGGAGTACGGGCTCACCTTCTTGGTCCCGACCATCATCATCGCCTATGTCTTGGGCTTGGTCCCCGCCATCATCTTCACCAACACTGTTACCGGTGCCACCTGAGGGTTGTCCTCCACGGCCCGCATCATGAATAGTCGACGAGTTTGCTCTAGATGATGGACCGGCAGTCGGAACTTCAATTTCCCCATGATAGGTCCAGACCGTGTAATCCTTAACAAAACCATACCGCATCAGGTGTGATTGCACCACATTGTCTGGATGGGCTTTTTTGTTCGCACAACTTTTACATGGACATATGGTGGTCTCCCGCTTCACACTGAGTCAATGTTTCTTTGCGGCGGCTATGAACTTTTTCACCTCATTAAAGAAGGTCATATCATCGTGCACCCTTGACGCCCTGGTACATCCATTTGGACCGCTCCATGCAACAACCTCTCTTGGGTGTAACCTTCCTTCATATCCAACAAAGTCAAAAGATAAAAAGTTTGAGGTCAACCAATTCATACTCCAATATAGAAACTAGAAGTATAGAGTAATCCTACATGCAAAAGTGCAAAAAGAAGAGGAGAAAAAAGGTGGAATAAATTTTGTAACCTCTCGTTGGATGTGCTCCAACTTCAAATCCAATCCAAACTTAAATTTTAAGATGTATATTCATACTATTTAGACATGGAAATTAAAAGTGTAAAAACAAAAGGAGAAAAAAGTGGAAGAAAATTAGCTAGGCTACTCTCTTGAGTGTGCTACTTCTTCAATACAATCCAAACTTCAAATTTAAGGTGCATATTCATACTCTCCAAACATTGAAATATAGAGTCCTCTACATGCACAAATATGAAGAGAATAGCATAAAATTATAGGTGGAAAAGTTTGCAAACCTCTTGGATGTGTGCTCCTCGCGCTCCTCCTTTAAATACGAGTCTAAACTATGAATTTGAGGTGATTATTTGTGCAAATGAAGATCAAAACGCCTCCCACCATTCGTCTGTAGAGGAGGGAAGAACCGGTAGGAAAGAACCGTATGAAGGAAGCATGAAACCGTGTCTTGGAAGGGGTATTTGGTTAGTAATTAACCGTGGCGGCTCCTTATATACAACCGCCACGTTAAATACATTAACCGTGGCGGGTGGATTTACGTTAACCGCCATTGTTAATCTTTAACCGTGGCGGTTATTTACCGTGCTGGGCGGTTGTCCCTGTTCGGGATTAACGGCGGCGGTTATCTTGGGTGACCGCCACAGTTAATAAATCTGTGGTATCACCCATAATCAAATCTGTAGTAGTGGATGAGAGCGCCGTGGACATTAAAGATGACTGCGATACGAAAGCTACATATGGAGTTATGATATTTGGATTCCATCCCTACAAAGAGATCGTGTTCTTATATTTTTCGAGAGTCGTGGCTTATCATATTTTAGCAGGCCCGGGGTTCAAGATTTAGGCGACTTATGCTTCATATATCCTCAATACATGATACTTACGGCTTTGCGTATATATACACCTTGTTGGGTTGGAGACTTGTCCGAAAATATTAACTAGATTAGAATCATCACCGGGGTTAAGCTAGGCTACGATCCCGTATGACAATGTGATGTACTACTTACTTTGTCTTTGCTCGCAAAAGAAAAAAAGATTTTGATGTGTACATATAAATTGGTGCGGTGCTATTCGATTGTAAATTGTGTTCCTTTTCCCCCTAATATACCCCTGCAAGGCGATGATGGGCCATGGCCTCGCCTCATGGATTGTTTTTGGTGGTGAGATGTCCCGGAAGCTCAAAATCATTTCTCGTAAAAAGGAAAATATAAATAAAGTTAAAAAGGATGAAGTTAGTTTTTTTAGCAAAGATAGAGTTAGTTTTTCCCCACTATGGTTGTTTGTGGACACATTTTTAATCCGTCATGTAAAAGACTTGCACGTTTTTATATTAAGCAAGAAGAAAGCGTTTACAAGGCTCGATGGAGAGAGATTACATTATGAACCAATAAGCAGGAGCCCCTCGTGTAGACAACAAGCAGCTATCCTACTACTCGTTGTGCCTGAGTGCTCGCTCCGCGGAGCGGAAGCACCTTGCGTTCCTCTCCTTCCAAAGCGCCCAGATGATCAAGGCAAAGATGGAGTCGGCTCCATTGCATTATTTGCCAATCCACTGCTCTCTCCACATGGTCCACCATAGATAGTGGAGTTGCAGGGGCAAGTGGCTGCGACTTCTTCAGGGCCCTTCGGATGCACTTTCATACTCCTATCGGCCGTCCAATGACGACACCATAAAGCGAGCCAGAGGAACATTTTGATTCTAAGTGGCACCCATGAATCCCACACTAGATCACAACCTAGGATAGGTTGTGAGGCCAAGTGCAGTGCTTCGTAAGCTGACCTGACACAGAACTTGCCACTCCAAATCAGCTGGTCAGGTTCATCGGTGAATGCTGTGTCTCTCACCACGTTCCAAACCAGCAATTAGTCCGTGATCGCCGGCACTGAAATCCCTTCCTTAATCTCCTTGATCTAAGCATGGTTTTGCAGCGTGTTCGCCACCGTTTGCTTCTGTTTTACCCTTCTTGGAACGAGCCTGAACAATATGGTTGCCAACGCTTGGACTGAAGACCCGTCGATCCAGTTGTCAATCCAAAATACATGCATGAGATAACGGTGAGGCAAAATCTGATGACCATTAATTCACGTGAGCACGTACAACAAAACAACCAGTTGATGGTTAGGATTCCCCTATTTTCTAGTTGTGGGGAGGAGATAGAGATAATAATAATTGCATTCCTTTGTTCAACGGAGATTCAATCAACTGAGGACTCTCCTGGAACTGAATTACCGGTAGTCAGGGGAATATATTTTACTTTAGGATTGCCAAATATTTGTTCTCATGTCTAAGGTGTTTTGTTTTGTCAGAATATATACTTTCTACAGTTAGTTCAGGTAACTAGCAGACAGTATTCAAGATGGCCTTGCAGCTGAGTAAGAATGTTTAAACACTATGTGGAAAAAAGGATCACACTTTGGTATGTAGTGATGTTGATAGAAACTAGAAAGCATTTAGCAGATGGACAATAGACTTGTAGCTCTACTAGCCACAAATATTTAGCAGTTGAACTATAGACTTGTAGCTTTGCTGTTGTGCAAATATTGCACCGGACAATAGAAAAATCATGCAAAAGATTTGATCTATGTACTTCGCAACGAAGTCAAGTTGAAATGTAGCATAGGTAATAGAAAAATTATGGCAAAATGTGGGTTACATGAAATTCACATATTTTAGAGCTAAGACAAAGGGAAATGGTTCTTTTATTTATAAACATATGGAAGTTCTGTCTGTTACAAAATAGGATTAGACTGCAGTAGGATAATGAATTATGTGTGATAAGAAGGTAAAGACAAGGTCACTGATCAATTTTTAAGTGTTCACTTTTTTCTTTTTGTCCTTAGGGGCCATTCTTGTACTTGACCGCTGCTGTGTTAGTAATTTTCGATCTGGTTTCCCGCTGAGTGAGGAAGAGACGCCATGGATAGCTTCTTGTACACAGATGTGAATGCGATTTTCAAGGATCCCGGCTTTTGTCATAGACTTGTGAACCGCTGCCTCCACCGCTTATTGTTGGGTTGCAAGTATTATGATAAACTAAATGACTTAACTAGCCATCTTCCTTGCACGATATTTGTTGAAAAATCATGCCGTGAGGCGTCCAAAAACAAAGAATACAATTACAAGAGCAACCACCAACTCGAGCACATCGACTATGACGTCATGCGAGGCTGTGACCCCGTCTCTCAGAATGTGGAGTTTAAGACTGGCACATACACCGTAAGGTATATAGAGACAACTACAACAAGACTTTGGGGCAAGAGTTATTGAGCAGTGATTGACCATCTTATATCGGACAATAATTGACTTAATCGATCAATCATGTGCAAATATAAAACGAATATGTCATAGATGTTCTAATTCTTGGAGCATGAGCCATAAATACTACTTTTAAATCAATTGATCATGTGTAGGACTAAAATGAAGATCTTCTAGATATTGTACAAATATGAGCCATAAAAAATAAATTTCTAATATGCAGAACCAAGATGAAGATCTCCTAAATGCTCTAGGAGCACACTGAAATGAAGATCTTGTAGATGTTCTAGGAGCATGCGCCACTAAAATGTTTTAATCGATTGAACGAACATCCAAAATGTCCCCCTCTTTACTCGCCAAAAGGGTTTCTTTACTCCCTACCTCTCTCTATTATGCTTGAATGCTCTCTTTGTCAAGATATATATAGCAAGAGAGCCCTTCCCATGCCATTGTGTCTGTGATTCGCAACAAGCCAATAAGAAAGGTGTTTGGTTGGGTTGAAATGCTACTCAACAACATCTCTCACTCATAAAAAGGAAAATAAATAAAGCAATGGAGTTAGTTTCCCCCCACTTTGGTTGGTTGTGGCCACAGTACATGTATATACATACTCTCCCATCCTAAAATATCTATAACTTTCGCCTCCCCGAGAAACAAATGCAAAGCAATTTTTTATAAATAATAAATATGATTAATTAGTATCATAATTAATATCATTGGAAAGATATTTGAATATAGTTTTTAATAAATTTATTTGGAGATATAATAAATATTACACATATTTTCTATAAATCAAATCAAATTTGTGACACAAAAACTGAAAACAACAAATAATTTGGGATGGAGGGTGTATATCAAATATGTCAAATGAAGGCCCATTGTATCGTGAGCCCATGCGAAAAGATGATCTCACTTACGCCGTTACGCGCTTTATGGAGGGCCGGGAAAATGTTCTGGGCTTGCTTCCACCATTTGTCACTCTCGTTAAGCAATGCGCGGTACAAACGGGGAACTCATGATGGTTGACGGCTACGCGTCCCTCACAAGTCACAGTCGTCGTTTTGTTCTCAGCCTGATAGTAAAATTTTATCTAGATTCTAGTGGGTGTGTAGACAAAAATAACTTCTTTATTTATGCTAAAAAATTGAGTGCTAAAAGGTCTACCTTTTATTCCTCTTCAATCTCTACTAAAATCCTTCTAGAACTAATTCTCGCCACTTCACTTGCTCCTCACTCTATTTCCCCACTAAAATTACTTCATCAGAGAATCATCAATCAATTGTAGCTAAAATCAAGGAGAAACTCTATCAAGCAAACTCTAGGACATTAGAGGTGGTGCTTTCGAAAGGAGGAGCTAGGAAACGTGGTGACGTTGATTTGACCTCTAAAAATCTCGTCGTTTACTTACTCGAAAAATCATCCTACTCCGCTGAAGCCCTCGTCCTGAAGAAAAATGTCAAATCAGGGTAGTTAAGCGTAGCTGCTATAACAATGACGTTATGTTAGACTGTTAGTGCGACGATCATGGCACTAGGCGGCACGGGCATGCTGCATGTACGAACTAGACTCGCGTGCACGCGTCGTCAACTTGCACCGTGTTCTTTAATATACAAGATTTTGTAAACGGGTTCTTTCGTTCTTTTATTTTTTAAAAAGAACCCGGGTTATCAACAACTGCTAATTAAAGCAGTCAAATCAACATCGCTCGTCGGTAGTAGTGAGTTGGATATATATGTTTCAAATTATAAGTCGTTTTGACTTTTTTTAAGTACTTAGGAAATATGCCCGTGCGTTGCAATGGGAGAAAAAATAAAAAAATATCATGTAAGTATTCATATTTTACCTTTTTTGTAAATTTTAATAGCTATAGATTATTTTATGATGATCATGATATCCAATAATATGACAATGCCCTATTAAGTCTAACAAATTAAAATACTCCCATTGTCCCAAGTGTAACTCATTCAGACTTTTGATACATAGGTTCTATAGTAAAATATTGAAAATCTAGAATAATTTACAATTTAGAATGGAGGGGGTATAAATTTCTTTTTCAATTGTAAGACAAAAATATTTATTCATAATATATCATAAATTTAATTTATATCTATATCTATATGGATCCTAATCCAAATTTAAATCCAAATAGAAAAGAATAAAAATAGAAATTACCCTAATCTTATGTATTATCCTAATATAAAAAGCCACAAAGAGTTTATAGGCCTTTTGTTTCTCTTACCAAGTTTCAATTCTTTATTTTTCATGAAACCGAACACAAAACACCTATCCTGATTTTTCCATGTTGGTTTTCATCGGAGTCATGGTACCATTCCATCTCGGTTTCTTTTCTTTATTCTTTCCACTATTTTTTTTGCACGTATGGTTTTTTTTTCTTTTCTCACAATCAATTCCCTTTACTTTGCGCCCTTTTTTGTGTGTAAGTTATGAATATGGGGTATGCAGAGACTTAAAAAAGGAAGCAGCGTACATATATAAAAGAAAGTTTAGAAGTAAGAAGGAATAGGAAAACAAATAGCACCATGAACGTACTCCTGTTTGAACTCGCTGACAATAACTAACCATGTTTCTAGATCTAGTCGAATTAGGAGATGGACGAACATATAAGCACGACTTATGAGTCTAGGCTACATACACGATCGAATACATTTTAGAATCAGACTTCATATCGCGCTAGACCACATGTTATATATATACGAAAAGAAACTCTCCATTATCCGGGTAGTTAGAGGAGAGATGGATCAAAAAATAGGTGGAGAGAAATTTTGGCCCATTAATATGAGGTATAGAAGATATAGATATAGATTAATATAATATAATATAATATTAATAAAATTATATTAATAAATATTAGTAGGTATAGATTACTATATTTATTGATTTTTATTATCTTTATAAACAAACGAAGATACTTTAGAAAAGAAAATTATAAAATATCACACACAAGGGCGCAATGTAGAGAAAGTGTGGCACTTTCCTAGCCTATGAGACACCACATGATCCAGAGGTAAATCAAACAGGAGAAAAAATAGAGATCTACATGAAAAGCGCAAAAGGATATAGTGATACGGAGATTAAAAAAACACGAAAAACAAACTTTGATTTGGCCGGATCAAAACTTTAATATGGCACGTGCCTGTGTGTTCCAGTGGAACCCAATACATATTAGAATCGAACTCCATATCATCGCTAAACGTGTTGTATACACTGCCTAATATATCTTGGAATCGGACCTCTTATTGTGCTAGACGTGAACTGTTCCAACTATTGCGCTAGAAGCGAACTATCACAACTCTTATATGCATATGTTATTTAAATTTAGATGGAAGAAACTCTTTATTGTCGGGGTAGTTAAAGGAGAAATAGACCAAAAAATAGGTGGAGAGAAATTTTGCTTCTTTATTACGGAAGAAATTCTATTGCCCGGTAGTTAGAGGGAGACGGACAAAAATGGATGGACCAAAAAAATGGGCTGAAATTTTGCCTCTTGATTATTAGGTATAGATATAGATATAGATATAGATATAGATATAGATATAGATATAGATATAGATTAGGGATAGATTAGGATTAGAATTAGGATTAGGATAGATATAACTATGCAATTTTAATATCCGGTTAAAATAGGAAATGAGTTTGTTGTTGTTGAAGACCTTGATTTCTACGTGGCATCTTTAAAAAATATGTAATTTTAATGTGTTATTAAAAGGATTAAGTCCATATTTGGCCCTTCAACTTTTGTTGTCGTCTAATTTTCACCCTCAACCGCAAAACCGTCTGATTTAGACACTCCAAGTTACAAAACCGTCTGTTTGGAGCACCTGAGCATAGTTTGGGTGGTTTGGGGCTGGTTTGACTGTACACGCTGGCGTTGACCGTCCACCTTGGCTACTGACTGCCACGCTGGCGCTGGAATGGGAAAAAGGGGAGGCCGCCGCCGATCTAGACTGCGCGCTCCGCTTTGCCACCGCTGCTGTCGCGTGTGCCATCGGGCGCCAACCACTCGGGATCCCCGCCAGCGCCGCGGCGCCATCGCCCCGCCTGGGCTGGGTCCGCCACGGCACGCGCAGCCAGCGCAAGGCCGAGCCGCTGCGAGATGCGCTGGGCGGCGGATCCAGCGGGCGGATATGAGCGAGGGGGCGGCAGCCGGGCGGGTTTTGCAGCGGATCGGGGGGGAAGCGACGGCGCTGCGGCGAAGTCGGGCCGCGACGGGACGGCTACCGGGGGGGGGGAGCAGGTGGCCGATGCGGCCCTCGCGGAGCGGGAGCGGACGCCCACCCGAGGCCACGCGCCGGAGCCGAGGGAGTGGACACGCTGCGACCTGCGCGCTGCTCAGGACCGCACGACCCCCGCGACTTTGATGCGGCTGCAGCGGGCGGACGCGGGGCGAGCAGTGGACCAGGAGCGGGCCAGGCGCCGATGCGGAAGTCGTCGACCCTCTAGACGCACGCGCATGGGATGCACCAGCAGCCGAACCGGGCGGACGTGCAACAGGTGGACACGATGGCCGCGGCCCTATAGCAGATGCACGCTGACGCAGCAGGGGACGCACAGCAGCTGCAGGCGCCCGTGCTGGAGCAGCAGCTGCCGGCGAGCGCGTCATCCGCTCGATCGAGATCACCACCGCCGGCGAGCAGCAGCTGCCAGCGCCGCCGCGCCCAGCATCCCCGCCGGGGCGTCAGCGCCGCCAAGCTGGTCCACGCAGAGCGCGGCGAGCGGCCACGGTGTCGAAGGCGGCCCTGAGCGTGTCCACGAGCTCGGCGCAGGCGACGCCGAGCAGAAGTCGTGCAGCGGGAAGCAGAGGCCGGCGTCTAGCGCGGCGGAGTAGACGTACAGCTTGTTCGAGTCCACCGGCGGCGGCGTGCAGGCTCGCTACCCCAAGTGCTGGGCACAGACAGGAGTGAGCTCGCTGGGCACGCCATGCTTGCTGCACAGAGCGACGAGCGCGTCTTGGCTGGTCAGCATCGACTCGATCTCCAACGCCGTAGGCCAAGACAGGCCAAGGCCACGGCCAGCGGCACTGACGTCGCTGAAGAAGAGCTTTGAAGTGGCGTCGTCGAGGTCGGCGGCCTCGCCGAGGTCCACGGCGATGGAGCTACCGGAGGAAGCTGGCATTGCCATGGCGAGCACCGATCTGGAAGGAGTGGTGACCAACGTGGCAGTCAGCAGCCAAGGTGGACGGTCAACGCCAGCATGTACAGTCAAAACCAGGCCCAAACCACCCAAACTGTGCTCAGGTGCTCCAATCAGACGGTTTTGTAACTTGGAGTGTCCAAATCAGACGGTTTTATAGTTGGGGGTGAAAATTAGACGACAGCAAAAGTTGAGGGGCCAAAAGTGGACTTAATCCTTATTAAAATCAGCAAGAAGTTAGTTGTTGTCAAGACATCTCTTGATTAAATTTTCTCTTGATTAAATTTTCACATAGCAACCCTTGTTGAGGATTGCATTATACGTATAACTTGCTGATACATTTGTATTTTTATGAATTTGACAAACTACTCAAGGTTTCAGTTCGTTCTAATAATAACAATTTTTTTCTATTTTCTAATTAAATTTACATCACAAACATAGTGGTAAACATAGTGGTGAGAATATTTAATTATGAAGGATAGGGATAAAAGATTATCAAAGTTCAAAGATCTATAAAATTGTATTTATTATTTATTTATTTTCTTTATACTTCATATAATAAAAACAAGAGATATTTTATTAGAAAAGAAAAAAATAAAAGAAAAATCATAAAACGAGAGAGAAGAGAGCTAGATATACGGAAAAGAAGAGACAAACACCAAAGTCACGGGAACATAAGTCCTTTTTATAAAACGGAAGAGAAGTTGGACATGGAAAAAAAAAGACAACATAAAAAAGGAAACGGACAACAGGAACGCACACACGGGACATTATTTGGAAATCTTATTTGAATAGGAAAACAAATAGAACCGCAGAAACACTCCTACTTGAACTCGACAACAGTAATTAAACATGTTTTTGGATCAAAAAGGTAATAGAACAAGGTGATGGATGAACATAAAAGCATGGCTTATGAGTCCAAATCACATACACGACCTAATATATCTTGGAATCGGATTCCGTATAGCGCTATATAAGAGCTTATCAGACTCTTGGCACGGGTTATCTATATAAATCCGGACGAAAGAAATTCTATTGCCCGGTAGTTAGAGGGAGACGGATATAAA